>LOJH01006168.1:1763-32916 GCA_001685095.1 Ellobius talpinus | reverse complement strand
TGAATTTCTGATTCACTCAGTGTAGCCAGGACAACATAGTCCTAAAACATCTAAGTATTTTTCCAGTTGGCTTTAGCAATTACAGGCCTGGAGCTCCTCCTATTCCCTTCAAGAATCTATTCTATAATATTCTAATTCTAATGGGATTCTCCCTCCAAAATGTGTCTGTTCAGGGTTTCTTCCCCATGTTTTGAGCTGTTATTATTTTTGCCTCTTTTACACAATCATAGTAAGTTAATCTTAAGATTTACTATGGCTTCAATATGGTTTGTGTGCTGGTCACATTTCCTGCTATTGCTTGAACAAGAGCATGGGAAAAGACTACTTCTGAGTTATCCTGGGAAGCAGTAAATGCATTTTAGTGGGGCAGGAGAGAGAACTCAGCAGAGCACTGACTGCCTCTGAACTTCAGGGAGAGGATGGAACTTCTCTGCAACAAAGCAGGCGAGAACAGTCTGATTGCAAAGAGAAAGACGGGGGTGGGGAATCCGGGTGGGGGGAGGGGAGTAAGATTGGACTCTACACGAGACAAGGGAGAATGAAAAACTTCTGGGGTCTACCTATCAAAGTCATGCTCAACCACCATGGAGAATTCAGTCCAAACACGTGTCTTCTGCCCAGAATGAAAGATGTGGGACTCCCAAGAAGTACACTAAGAAGACTCATGAGGAGGCAGGAGGGCTAGGAGGGCTAGCGAAATCAAGATTATTAGCTTTGACACAATGTCTACTTCACTGAAGCAGTTGGAGAAGTCAGAGACTGGAAGTTCCACTTTGAATGCACAGTTTGTCACTGATGGGGTGACAAAAGCCAGAATGTGCCATTCACTTCACCAAAGGTTAAGACACCTTTGGGAACAGTGTTCTGCAATGTAAAATCAAGCCAGATATGGTGGGGCTCCTTCAGTTTTCACTGATACTCTGCACACTGGTACAAAGCTGTTTGTACAGACGGCTCAGTGGTAAAGTGAGGACTGTCATGAGCACATGAGTTCAGAGCCTCAGAACCAGTAAAGTCAGGTGCATGATATCTGAAATCCAGTTTAGTTTCATCTAATGCACCTGAGAGAGATATCAGCAAGGTCACTTGATAACACACACACACACACACACACACACACGTACACAAAAGCTCCCTGGAAAGCTAAAATAATCCTAGAGAAATATTTACACTTTTAAATATCATAAAGATTAAAATCAGCATGATGGAGGCTTCGGGGAGTAATGATACCCAACTGATAACTAGGTTTTATTTCTTTATCTAAATCTTATTTATGTAACTCTCAGGTGTGCCAATTCAGTTTCAGTCATGGCTTGAAATACTCTCAGACTCTCCAATGTTTTATTTTCAAACCGGCGTTTTCCAGAAAGAACCACAAAAATTATTCCTTCATGGAAGAATGAGGTGAGAATCTTTTAGCTTTCTTTTTTAATTTATTCTTTGTGTCTTTCCGTCATGCATCCTGATCCACCCATCTCCCATCCCCTCGCATCCACCCTGAGTTCCTACACTCTCCCTCCCCCAAATAAAACAAAATAATTTTTTTTTAAAAAAATGAAGAAAGGGAAAACCTCGTCATGGAAGCTGCAGTGTGGCACAGTGAGTCACACAGTGACCCCTTTATCCACGCATCTTTACATGCAGGCGCTCATCACAAAGAATCATTCATTTGGTGTGAGTCCCTGGTCTCTGCTACACTATGGACATTGGGCCCTCACTGGGACTCTTCCTGGACATTCCGTGGCTGCCCTGCGTCATGGAACTCCTGTAGCCCTAGGCCTGTAGGACCCCCCTCCACTTGTGCTCCAGCAGATCACAGATGGGGTGGGTGTTGGGGTGGACCAACACCCAGCCCTGGCTCTAATGACCAATCAGTCCGCCAGTTATCCCCTTTCTCCACCACCAAGGGAAGCTCTCCAACATTGCTCCTTGCAGGGATGAGCAAAGGGTGGGGTCAGCTCTCCTGCTTTCACATCCTCAGGGTTGGTTCGCCCATGCCCACACTGACACCTTCAGGGCCAGCTCTACTGGGTTGCCCAGGTGAGGTACAAGGGCCGGTCTCTGGGGACAGCAGCTGATGAGTGGCAGGGCTAGCTCTCCCGCTCTGATACCTCAGGACCAGCTCAAAATAATTTTCTTTTCTTTTGTATTTTTTTTTCAAGACAGGGTTTCTCTGTGTAGCCCTGGCTGTCCTGGAACTCACTATATAGATCAGGATGGCCTTGAACTCACAGAGATCTGCCTGCCTGTGCCTCCCAAGTGCTGGGATTAAAGGCCTATGCCACCACCACCACCTGAGGTGAGAGGTTTTTTCTCTTTATTTGAAAAAATACTTTTGGTTTGTCTCCTGGAAACTCGCCTAATGGCCTATAGGAATACAGCAATATGTTTTTCTGCCACATCCAAAGTGACAATAAAACCACAGGTCTGATCACAAACTTTGTACAGCTACTATTAGATAAACAACGGTGCCAGGAATGTTCCGACCTCCATTTCATAGGCTGATCCATTATGATGCAGAGTCAACAGAGGAGCGGGATTTTATTGCACCCTTGCCTGTTTTGGCATTTACTCAGCTCGCAACAACCAACTTGGGATTCATCTTCTGAGCTGATTGTGCAAAGATGCATGTGAGGGGAAAAGGTATATTTACGATCAGCTTCCCAGTTGAGCCCAAGAAACAGAGACATAAAGCCATCTTCCAGGCTTCTTCTCAGATCCATCCCCCACCACTCTCACCAGTACTGTTAGCAACAAGGAAACACTGGTTAGAATTTCTCTGCAGAGTTCCCTGATAGAAAATTTAAAATGACCTAGAGACATGGAGTGTTAGAAACCAGGGGAAACACAGCGACCTACATTGAATGCTTCCCGATTCAACCTCAGCCTTTCCTGAAGGCTGCTGACGTCAGCCCTCCAGCACATACTCAACCGGGTAGATGCAGCTTTGCTATTCTCATACTAAAAGAGAAGTAGATAATGCCACCTTGTTGTGAATTCCTACCTAAGTGGGAATGTTCATACAAGAATATTCCCGTGCAGAAACCCCTCTGCTTTTCTGGTACGCCTGGACATTAGCACAGTGATTTTAATGAGAGGCCAACTTGGCACAGCTCAGATGTCTGCGGAGGACACCCAAGGAAGCGCCTGGGAACATCCACTGACAGCGATACACAGGGTTTTAGTTCTCACCCTGGAATGAGTTGCACACAGCTTACCAAGAGACTGTCTCAAGCAATATGAACAACTAAATAAAAGTAAAAAGAAAGGATCCAAGCGTCATTAAAGTTTGTTTTTATTGTTATGTCTGTGACTCTCCTATATCTTACTTGAAACGTGCTGAAGTTGCTGGAGTGGCCATGTTTTATCCCTGCAACCTGCTGCTCTACTGTGTACTCGCTACTTCCAGGTCTCAGATGTTTGGAAATGAAGGCATTGGTTACAGTATCTTCACAAGTCCATCCACAATGGGCTGGAGATCTGAGGATTGCCCAGCTCCTCCCACTCTGGGCTCTCCCCACCAATGGGCTGGAGAGCTGAGATATTAGCTCCTTCCACTCCATGCTCTTTCCACCAATGGGCTGGAGAGCTGAAGATTGCCTAGCTCCTCCCACTCCATGCTCTCTCCACCAATGGGCTGGAGATCTGAGGGTTGCACAGCTCCCCCCTCTCTGGGTTCTCCCCACCAATGGGCAGGAGAGCTAAGGATTGCCCAGCTCCTCCCACTCCGGGCTCTCCCCACCAATGGGATGGAGATCTGAGGATTCACAGCCCCTCCCACTCCAGGCTCTCTCCACCAATGGGCTGGAGATCTGAGGATTGCACACCTCCTCCCACTCTGGGCTCTCCCCACCAACTGAACTCTCATGGTTCTGCTGAGTGGTAGGGAAGAGAGAATTGCTGGAGACCCTTTTCTCAAGTAACTCCATAGATCTCTGCCTCTGGTAAAATTTATACAACCCTCTTCCTGTAAAATTGAAGGAAAAAAGTATGCAGGTCCTTCTGACTTGAAGTTGACAAAGAACATTCCCCCAACTTATGGTGACCCTCATCCCTACTCAATAAATACCAGCTATAAGCTAAAATAAAAATAATAAAAAGTTTTAGAAGGTACTAAATAAAAATAAAAGCTACAAGTAGCTACCATTAACTAACATTTGGATGGCAGAAGGCAACAGATAGCTACCTACCTTCTGGGTGACAAGAGAGAGGACATGTGCCTTCTTGGGGCAGTTTTACAACTCCAAGGACCCAACATCCGAGTCACCGGGGTCTACTCACTTCCAGTGTTTGAGTCTGAAATGTCCCCCACAAACACATGCTTTCAATGTTTCTTCCCCAGTCGCTGGTGCTATCTAGGGAGACTCTGTAACCTTCAGGACCTCCCCTGCAGAGCTAGGTCACCAGGGACAGGGGGTAGAAGGTGATAGCTGGGTCTCAGACTCCAGGCCTGTCTTCCCTGCTTCCTGTCGGATGTGATGAGAACAGCCTTCACCAGTCACTCCCATCACCATGACACCATGATGCCTGCCCTGACGTGGTGGACTGTGGGCTTAAAAACCACGAGCCAAATAAATCATTCTGCCCTTAAACCGTTTCAGTACTTATTGTGGGCACAGTGCTGTGGAACTATCCAGCACTGCCACCTAAACTCACAGCTTTTAAATTCACAGCAGCATCATACACACCCATTGTGGGGATGTAATGAAAGGGGTCTCCCAAGGCAACGACTACCTATCTTACATGGGGTGAATGAAATATTTTTTTCTCCAGTCACCTTTGAAAGTATTATGTAAGCTTCCTCAACATTTAGTGTCTGGACTTCAGCTAGAAAGCAACTCCCATGATGCCCGGAGATGGTGGACTGCCATTAAATGGCTTATTTGCAAGTAATCTCAGACACAGCTGCATGCAAGTTTGAGCTGTAATGGTCTGTCCCTTAGGTCTGAGAATTTTCCCATTTGCACACAATTCCAAATGCAAAGGTCTGGAAACACCATTTAACTTTTCATTAAAGGGAAAGGCAGTAAAGCTACAGGGGGGAGCAGTTTTACTTCAGGGCAGAGTCAAGCTAGGCTCATTTAACAAGGTCACACCACAGTGGGGAGACTCTTAATGAAGATGGTGTGTTTTCATCAGTGACTGTAAAGGAAGGCAAAGGGCGAGGAGCCTTGACTGCATTGAGGGAAGCGGCAAAGGTTGTGTTCTCTTGGCTTGCGCATGCCAACCTAACTGGCTCACTGCTAATCCCAGTGAGAATATTGGGCAAAGACTGCTCAGAGCACGGAAGGGGTGGGTAGTGTTTGCAATCGAACCAAGAGGTCCACAGCCGTACCCAGGACGGCCACGGTGGCACGGGCAACCGGCAGAACTCCCAGATGCTGACAGCGGCACCTCCTCCACTTTCTCAGACACTTTTGTATTTGATCACTCCTGAAGGGTGAGCAATGGCACCAGAGGAATTCAGAGTTGAGCAACCAGCATCAGAAAGGCAAAGGCAGGCATAGGTTCTGTAGGACAGAAAGGCGTTAAGAGCCTGCAAGATTCCGGTGACAAGGTGTCCCATTCAGATAGAGTCACGTGTGGAGAATGTTACGATCAAGGCTGTGCCGAGGCTGCTTGCCCCTCTCTGAGACCTTCCGCACTTTAAACACTACCAGCAGCAACCGAGGATTCTATCCGAGGTTCCACATGTACACTGGTCACAGTCCCAAGGAAAGCAATCATCTTCAGCTTTCCTTTGCCAAAATGTTTCTGTTGAAGTCAGTGTTTAAAAAGTTACTGTTAGGAAAAGTGCCGCTAACTCAGTATCTGCAACGGCTTAAACAGTGATGACCCGTCAGAATCTGAATATCCTAGCGTGCAGTGCACGACGTGCGAGTTTGGAAAGAATATCTGTCTGGAGAGCATCCTAGTAAGGTGGACATAGGAAATTAGACACTTCCAATATACTGTCTTTAAAATGGAGCCCAAGCTGTGCCTCAGCTCCCCATGAGCCAGGGTTGGCCTCCAGCTGACAACAGTCCTGTTTTGGGGTGACAGGATTACATGCTACCCCACCACACCTGGCTGATGACTGTTCCCTCTCCCCATTCTTATAACTCAACCCTGAATGCTTTGGTTTAAGGTAAGGAAGTTAAAGTTAGATTGCTCTAAATTCTTCATATTCCATATAGTCAAACATTCTGAAAATTCTTCCTGAATGCCAGAAATAACAACCACTGCACCAACTTCACACTTTTATGCAAGGAGAACCAAGCCCCCGGGGTAGCTTTGTGAGTAAAGGGTTCTCTGGGCTGTGCTGGCCACTTGCATTGTTTTCCCTGAGGGAAAGCTAGAAAAACTTTCACAGAGCCTTGTGAGAACTTGTCAGGCACTGAGGAACAGCATTTTTGTTGACAACAGGTTGCACAGACAACAGGAGTCCCATATGATTATGATGGAGCTAAAAATAGTCTACTGCCTAGTGACACTGTAGCTACAAAACACAACACATTCGTCTCATGTTAAAAGGAAGCGGGCATAGACAAACATACTGCACAGTCATGTAAACCAATGTGCTGTGAAAGGCTTATATCCGGTCATACAGAAGTGCAGCAGACACAGTATGTGCAGCATAATATTTGATGATGAAAATGACTGTTAGCCTTTATATACTTATCATAAGTTTAGTTATTATTTTGTTCTTTTAATTTTTTTTGTTTGTGGATGTTTTGCCTACATGTATGTCTGTGCACCGTGTGCATTCCTGATGCCTGCAGAGGCCAGAAGAGGGCATTGGATCTCCTGGAACAGGAGTCACAGACGGTAGTAGGACCATGTGGGCGCTGGGAATCAACCGTGGGGCCTCTGGAGAGCAGCCATTGCTATTAACTGCTGAGCCGTCGCTCCAGCCCCTTTTACTAGTATTTTAGGCTATACTCCTTAATCACAAACACACTTTTAAAAATAGGCATAAATATATACATAGGAATGTGTGTATATGTATACACACACACACAGAGTTAACTGTAAAGCCGCCTTAGGCAAGTCACTAAGGAAGTGTTCTAGAATAAGACAATATCATCAACAAGAGATTACAGCTCCATGCACGTCTCTGCCCTAAAGACCTTCTGTGGCCTTCCAGCAGGACAAGATGTGGAGGAGGGAGAGAGTAACACTGATCATCCTGACTTTGTGTAGGTCTCTCCTAGTTTGTACATTTGTGTCTGATTTAGCAAAAATGTTTATCAACTTAAAACTTTTTTGAATTCAAAAAAGCTTATGAAATAAGAATATAAAGACTATAAAGAAATGAATAGAAAGAATATAAAAAAATTTCTGTAACTATTCATGCTATGTTATTTATCACAAAAGCACCAAAGGGTTTAAAATCCCTAAGATTTACCAAGTAGAAAGGTACAGTATGTGAAGATTAATTATTATTACTATTGTTTTTCAAGAAAGGGTTTCTCTGTAGCTTTGGAGCCTGTCCTGGAACTAGCTCTTGTAGATCAGGCTGGCCTTGAACTCACAGAGATCCACCTGCCTCTGCTCCCGAGTGCTGGCATTAAAGGAGTGATTAATTTATCATACAGGAAAATCAAATTAGTATGAACAGTATTATCCAAGTGCATGAGAGACCTAAAGGTTGCAGGAGGTGGGGTGGTATATCCTAGGTCTTCTGCTTCAGCTCACTCAGTGGCTCACTGGGACAGTTTCCAGGTGCAGGGGGCCTTCACAGGTACATCATGGCTTGCCTTTCATCCTGTGCACTTGTGCCTTTTCTTCATTTGGGCATATTAGATACACAAATACATACTAATGTGCTACAAAATGCCTATAATACAATAATATGCTGGGGTGTTCACTGCACTGCAAGCCCCGGCGTGGAGTAGACTACCGCCGCCATGTGCCTAAGACCATTCTACAGTGTTTACAGTGATGAAATCCCCTAATGATCTATTTCTCAAACTTAACCTCACAATCAGGCAACAATTCAGTACATGTGGAACATATCAAATCTGACAGGCACAACCTCTTGACTTCTTACCAGTACCAGACTTTGAAATATACCACTTTCTAGAAATTCTCTCATTCCTTGGTTTCCACAATTTCACCTTTCCTCTAATTAAGCACTTAATTTCTGTTACCAGCCTCTTAATGTCATTTCCTCCTCTGGGTTTTTTCTTCTGCTTGCATAGCCTCCCATGTTGCATCTACCCACCATAGCTGTTTCGACCACCCAGAATCAAGCAATAACACCAGCACGAATACACACTCCCCTCCACCTCAAACTCCAAAACCCAACACAGAACCCACATTCTCTTGCAAACCACTTCCCTTCCTTGCATCGCCTTTTGCAACAGTGTTATCACCTATCCTTCACCCAGTTCTTCATCATTCCAGTCTAATTTTCAAATACTAGAAAGTATGTCTGGTATCTTTACATGACCAGCCTTTTAACGAGCAGATCCATAAGCCCTGTGTCACGCCCAGGCACAGTCTTCAATACACCGTGCTCAGCTGTTTGGTGAAACAGCTAGAATCCTGACAGTACTTCTTTTCAAACCCTCTCTGCTTTCCCTTCACCTGGAAGAAAGCATTCAACTTTCTCAGCACCTTTTCCTTTACAGCCAGCTTTGCTGTCTCACCTTGCCACCCAGGTCACCCGACTTGTCCCCCTAGTCCGCTCACTTGGTACTCACTTGGTACCGCAATCCAACTGTCGCCTTTGCCCACAGTGCTTTGATATGCTTCCTCATTCTCCTTTGTTTGAAAATGACCTCACACGTGTGAAGCCTCCACCAAAGCTCTGGTCTGCTTCATCATTCCTGGGGGTCACACATCTGTTGCACCTTGTCAGTTGCCAGTTGCCGCTCTTCCCTCTAAGATGACATCGTTATTCCTTAGGAAGAGGGGGATCATGCTCTCTCCTTATAGCTAGGATTTCATGCTCTCTGGCTTACTCGGTAACGACTCAGCGACTAATTCTGAATCGCGAGTGAGGGCATAGCAGAGTCCTCACCAGCTGACAAAGTCAGGACTCACACTGTGAGTCTCTTTATCTGTGAGGTGAACTAATTATCTTTCCTATGTGTGAAGTGTAAGACTCAGGTGGGATCAGGCACAGGAAGGTGCTGTGCCAAATCTAAACTCCCAGGGCATCTACTCATTACCCAGAATCTACTGAAGATGGGAGACTATAAGGAAAATGTCCAAACTGGAGAGACATGCAAACACCACTAAAACATAGACAGAACCTCTACCCTGCATCTAATGCCTCTACACCTCAAGGGTGAAGCGGATTTAGTGTGATATGCATGACATCATGGTATTACATGTTAGCTAACAGGCAGAAGCCTGATACAGAGAAATGGCTGCATTGCCAGAAGTACAAACCTTAGCACCATGGAGTCCTTTCCTCTGCTCTCCAATGGTTTTCTAGCACACACATACACAGATGAGAGATCTATGTGGTACATGCAAAACTGGAGTACGCGTTTACTTCTCATGTGCGAACATAGTTCAAATGTTCACAGTTCGTGCATTGGAAGGTTTAAGTGTGAAAACATGTAAAATATTGTCCTCATGCACTTGAACACTCAGTCCTTGGTTTGTGGCACTGTTGTGGGGGATTGTGGAATCTACAGGACATGAGTCTAGGAGTGGGCCTGCCTTTGAAGTCTGTAGGCATCTCTCTTCTAGGCTGGCTGGCTCTCTGCATCCTGGTCAGCGGCAGCTGACAAAACCCACTGTGCAATCCCTGGAACCACCATGCTTTCCTATCAGGTTGAATTGAAATCCCCTGAAATTTGAGCCCAAATCAACCTTTCTTTTCTTCCATCATTTGTGGCAGGCATATGTCACAGCAATGAGAAATGTGATGAGAAGATTAATTCCACCTTTTCACATTCACGAGAACCCAGGAAAGCAGCCCTGCCACACTCTTTGCTTGCGTGTGATACACAAGGAGCCTGAGGCCAGTAGCATGTTGTCATGAAACGGAGCTGAGAGTCATGCCTGGGCAGCCTCTCAGCCAGGGTCTAGCCACTCAGTCCTGCAGTCTGTCTAAACGACAGGGCCCACTGTACAGTCTTGACCAGCAAGAGTTTCTTTTGCTTTCGGATAAAATGGTTCTTGGTTGGGTGACTCCACCTGCCGTGGTTAAGAGAGCCACTTTCCCGATAGACCGCACATGCCATTTGGGTGGTGTGGAAAAGGTGTTTACCTCTTTCCCGTACGAATAGCTTTCTAGAAAGCAGGAAAAGATCAAACCATTATAACAAGCTACACTGCAGCTGCTCAAACGGGATACCTACCTAATTCTTTTGTTAGCTTATTAGAATTCCATCACGCTGTCCCGAGGCAAAGGTAGGGGAGTTGTCAATGCTTCGCTAATAGATTTTCCTGTTGTCTTCTGAAACCCCAGCACACTGATTACATTTCCGTTACAATCTACAGGGATCCTGCTGCATTAACCTGCCCCAGTTCCCCTTCCCTGCTGCCAACTAGCAGTGAGATGCTGACCTTTACTCTGTAGTGTGACTTTCAGGAAGGGATGGTGAGAATGCGCTGTCTCCAAAATAGCCCCCACCTCTGCAGTACCCTCAACCACACCACTTCTGGCCTTGAGGGCCACAAGGGGTTGCAACTTGACCAGAACACTGGTCTTCACAGCTCTTCAAATCAGAAGAGCTGATCTCCACACAACCCGCTTGGTTTTAGCATGTGCTTCACTGCTTTCTTAAAATGTATTCTCGTACTTGGCACTCTGTTTGCCTCTATTTCCAGCCTCAGCGACTGGGGCCTTCTTAGGTTATCTACTGATGCATTATTACTAGCCTATATTTTTATATTCAAGAGTCATTTATTTAGTATTCCCATGTGCCAGGTCCTATGAATGATAACATTTATCGTTTCATAACATTCCTCACTAAGCTTCTGACATATTTCATCAATTTTCAGGAGATTAGAAAAACATTTCCACGTCTCTGAAATCACGATGCGTCATACAACCAATACCAGCTACATCAAAATTGTGGGAGTCTTTCTTTTTCTACACACACAACACTGCTAGTTCTTTCAGTTGGTGACATTTGAGATTCGATGACATTCTAAGCACCATATTTGTTTCTGTTGGAAAGTTACACAAATGAAGCCTCTGTACAATGGGAGATTTGCTCAAGTGAGCAAATTTGCAGGCAGTTCCATGTGTCATCGGAGGGGACTTTACTGACTTGTTTCTTTGACAATTGCAGCACAAAACCAGGGATTCATGCTCTAATGCCCACGGTTCATCACCATTGCTCAGTTTTTGGGAGCCCCTGGGGCTCAAGTCCCAGTTTTGTTACTACATTGGCGAGTGATTTGTGATGTGACACTTAAACATATCAACCTCATTCATTCGTAAATCCTGGGACGATCATCTACATTGTCTGCTTAAAAGCTCTCAGCTTCATGAGCATGGCACATCTGTGAATGATGATGGTGACAACGACCATAGCTTATACCCTAAGGAGAAACCTATAGCTGGCTAAGTTTGTGGAGCTGCTAACCTAACCCAGTTTTGTTCCAGAAAAGACACTGTCATAATTGTGATCCTTTCTTCCGTATGTTTGCTTGCACCAGCAATTTGTATGGTAGAAATTACAGCTCTGAACTTGGTAATAAGTCTGTCATACACACTAGCTAGAATTCTGTGAGCACTTTAGTTCTATAAAACATATTCTGAGAGCCGGCAGTTCTACTCTTTATACGAGCTGGTAGAAAAGGATCAAGGGCAAGTAAGAAATTATTCTTCCTTGAGTCCTTTGAAATGCAATGGGGAAAGATAAGCATACTCAGTCCGATCCGTGTACAATGATATAAAGTCTCTAAAATAACTAGGTATAACAGAACTTCTTAAAAACATCCATAACTAGAAAGAGTCACCTGAACAATCTCTAAGATAGAGATGGAACTTTAGATGCCATTTGAAGGCAAGATTATATGGCAGATCCTAAGAACACAGGGAGTTCTAGGACAGAGAAAGTACACAGATGATTTCCTCTTCCACTTATGCTACAACAGCTTATATCAAAATAAACTTCCCAATAATGACAATAAACAGTTTGGAGAGACCGCTCAAAGGCTAAGGACATTTCCTGTTCTTTCAGAGCATCCAGATTTGGTCCCCACATCGATACCTGTAACTCCAATTCCAGGGGCATCCAACACCTTCTTTTGGTTTTTGTGGTCACCTCTGGACATGTGATGCACACACACTCACTCAGGCACATCCACATCCACACAAGATAAACAAGAAAACTTTAAAAGATGAAAGAAATACACCAGGCAGCTATTTAAGTTGACAGTCACACTGAAGATAAGAAGGCCACAAAGAGCCAAGATCCTAGAAAGAACCAGACACACTGGGATGTATTTTCAGCCCTACATTTGCTGCTGGTTTCTATCTCATGGGCTTTGCTAATTTGGGTCTCCAAACACAGGAACCAAACAGTAGCAGCCTGGGATGCAGTCTCGCTAGGATGGACAGGGAGGAAAATGGAGGAGAAGGGCTTCCAAAGTTACAAGAACATGAGAGATGAAGGATTAGTGCAAAAGAGAGTCATGAGGTGGTAAGAACGCTCTTCGTGTGATTTCTGTGTGGCATCTGGGGGACTTCTTGGCTTGCCCGTTATCAAGTAAGGTGGCAGAATTCAGTAAAGAAGGCATCTGTGAGGTGAAAAGCTGGCAGGCGATTCTAATGAGCTGAGAGGACATTGCTGCCTGGGGTCCACCAGGAAGAAATGTGCCTGGTAAATCCCTGGAGAGTTGGTCTCTAGGAGTCAGAGCAGCCCTCACCAAACCTTCATCACAGGCCCACATGTCACCAGGCTAAACCTTCATCGCAGGCCACACGTCACCAGGCTAAACCTTCATCGCAGGCCACACGTCACTGGGCTAAAAGTGCTGGTTACATTGGGGCCAAGGGACAGAAGTCTGAGGAAATTGAAACCTTTTGTTGGTAGCCCTGAGGAAAGCCTTCCTCTCAGTCTTTCAAATTGTATCACATGGTCTCAAGGACGGCAATAAAACTTGGTCACTTGGTGTATCTCATTGGCAAAATAATATTAGGAATTCATACCTTTTAACCAACTAAATCATGAGGTGAAATCAATGACCACTAACGTCTCTCCCATCAGTGAAAATCTGAATTCGCTTTGTGATCACTTTAAAAGCAACATGGTAATGTATGGGCAATTTCCCTGCTACAAGCAGAAAACTAATACAGATCAATATACCTTTATGCAGAATGTACTTGCACAATTAGACTTTTCTCAGCCTATCACAACAGGGCTCTGTGCAAGAGGCAGGGCAAACATACATATACTCAGACAGGGAGAATCATTAATGTTTTCTATAAGACTTTTACAAATGCAATATAAGATTGATGTTAAAATAAGCACAAAAGGGAAACTAAAAATAGACAAGTGAGTTACTGAACCAAGGAACCACAAATGCAATTAAAGAAGATCTTATTCAAAGTCAAGATGGGAGCAATTAAACGAGCAAGCAAAAGTGTTCTGGGGTCACGCAGATCAGGCATCCGCCCATCTCAAGCACAGCCTAAGCTGCTGTGGACTTTAAATATGTACACTTCTAATGCACGTGATGGAAGTCTCGTCCCTCATCTGGACTCTGAAATAACATCTTCAAATAAGGGGAGGATACAAGTTTGCACATGTGAGCACTAATGTATGCATTTTTGAAAATCACAGTAAAAGAATAGAAATAGAATGATGTTTTATAGAAGTAAACTTGAATATTAGCACTGTGAATTTGCATAGGCCTCTTTTATAGCAACAGCATTATGGGTAGGAGTAGAACTCATTTCTCCAAGAATTCCATCACTTTTGACAAGCAAGAACAAATTATTCTATGAAAACTGCAACTATTAGTGCAGCCAAAATATACAGGCAAGGAATATAATCTATCAGAGGCATTACCATACACCCTGGGGGAAAGCATGACTTGTGGAATCAGTACTAAATCTGCAATAAGAAGTGCATCTTACTCATCCAAATGGTTTGCAATTCTGCAAACATACCATAAATAGAATGCAATGGACAATTGTTAAATTACCTAATTTTTGTGGAAACAATATTTCCAGACAGCTTATTACCTTAAAAAAAATCTGTCCCTATAAAATAATATAAACATAAAAATCCATAGTGAGTTAAAAAACCATATGCACCTCATGATGTATTTGAAACTCACAAAGCTCTAGATTAAAAACACAGATTTACATTTCATAGTAAACCTGTGACTTTGGGCAGTTTAGCTGCTTAAAATGTGGGTCGTGGCCTTCCATGTGACTGCATCACTAAATGTGGGGGTGGGTGGGGTCACATAAAAACAGCAATACCAAAAAGTATGGATTAATAATGACCACCAATTAGTTAAAAATGAAGCAGTCAATGAGTCCAAAGCGTGTTTGGCAGCACTCACCTCACTGCAGCCCTGGTTCTGAACACATACACAATACAAGCACTTTGCACAGCACACACTGCCCAGAGTGCAATGCCATTTACACTGCCGGAAACAAGTCAACTTGATTCTCCTGTGTGCTGTGAACTGTAGTGCGTTTACTGCACACGAGACATCTTCTGTTCCTTCAGAAGCACAATGGTCAATTATGGAAACAGAGACTTCTATTGTTACTCTACTGTTATTCTTCCGCAAGTAGCATCAGGTCGAATTCTCTTTGCATTGTACTGTGTTAGAATGCTTAGTTTTGTAAATTGTTCTTCTGTGGGGTTGGGGAGGTGGCTCAGTAAGTAACGTGCTTGCCCCACAAGCATGGTGACCCAAGTTAGGATCTTCAGCACCAGGTAAAGGTCAGATATGACACTATATTGCATATCGGTAATTCCCATGCTGGGAGAAGAAGGTAGATTTCTGTATCCCATTGGCCAAGCAGACTCACCAAACTGGTAAGCTGAGAGACCAAACTGGTGAGATCCAAGCTCAGAAAGAGACCCTCTCTCAAAAAACAAGGTAGAATATGATTGAGGAAGACATCCAATGTTGACTTCTGGGCTCTATACTCACATAGATACATGCAAACATCTTTACATGAATACATGCTCACACCACACAAACATGTACATACAACACACACATACACACACAAAAGCATTATTATTTGTGTTGTTGGTTGGTATTTCATTAAAATATATTAAGTGAATTCTAGCTTAGGGTTGGGACAGAATTTCTAATAATTTCTGAAATAACCTTATACATACTTTGGCCATTTTGTACTGTGTGTTGATGGGAAGGTGAATTATCAACACTGGATTGTAAAATCAAAGTCTTGATCAACTTCAAAAGTTGTCAATGATATTTATATTCTATATCCTGTGATATCAAGGATACAAACAAGATCAGACATAAAAGTAAATAAGCATTTAATCCCAATAGCATTTTGTCCTTAATAGATGGTAAATTATATGCACACCAAAGAATTGGTTTAAAATAAATGTTTTACGATTATTTATACATACTTGAGTTTTATGTCTTTTATATGCCTATATTCCTGGGATTACACACAAGTGTCTTGGTTTGAAAGGGGTCGTGGATGGAAATGATATGTTATCTTGAGGTACACAATGCATTCCCTAGTATCTCTGTTCTCAGAAGAAACAGCGACTTCTCTTCCTTCTAATAAGCATTTAATCCAAAGAAGGTTTTCCGAGTTTTTCTAATAAGTAAGGTGTTAATTAATATATAAGCCTGGGACTGAAAAGACTTTTTTGCAGAAAGGATGTCTGGTCTCATTTTCCCACACAACATGGTTTCCTGAGTGAAGGGAGGGCAGAGTATGTAAGCGGAGCTCTGGGCCTGTGAGAATAGCTGGCCTGTCCCTCAGAGGTGGCTACTGGCAGGTGTCCCTCTCAGTTCTCTCACTTCAGATGCAGCCTCCATTCCTTGGGGAGCAGGTGTCAGGACTGCTCTAAGTCTGAGCTCATGGATACTGTGGCAAGGTCTGAATTTGAGTTTCAGAGGAGTTGATGAAAGGACAGTCACTGGGTGGTCCAGAGGACTATGTCATGCTCATTTGTGTTTGAACCCAGTGGCCCTGACAAACGAACCCCACTTGGGGACGACCTGAGGCTCCTTGTCTATATGTGTTTCTCTGAGCCTGGAACACCTTGAAAAACTAGACCTGTACACTTAGAGATGACATGGTAGGTACCATAGACCCCTACACTTAGAGATGACACGGTAGGTACCATAGACCCCTACACTTATAGACGACATGGTAGGTACTGTAGACCCCTACACTTAGAGATGACACAGTAGGTACCCTAGACCTCTGCACTTAGAGATGGCATAGTAGGTACCCTAGACCTCTGCACTTAGAGATGACATGGTAGGAACCCTAGACCCCTACACTTAGAGATAACATGGTAGGTACCTAGACCTCTACACTTAGAGATGACACGGTAGGAACCCTAGCCTCTGCACTTAGAGATGACATAGTAGGTATCCTGAAAATATCTTATTTAGTCACCACCCCTATCTCTAGAAGGCTGACATGTTTGCTTCATCAAAAATCTTTTGAAAAAGATTAATAGACTTTGAGACGGAGACTCATCCAAATGGTAGAGCTTTGGACAAACTGTACCCTTAGTTTTCCTGCATGACGACACGATCTGTTGTTGTTGTTGCTGTTGTCGTTATTTGATTATTTTAGCAATACGACAAACATCAGATAAGCTAACCAAAAGATAAAATTTGAGCTGTGTGTGTTTTTATATCTTCTTATTTAAATTGGTCTAGTGTTAAATGTGATGGATTGCTAGTAGAAGACAGCAGAAGACAGTTTTACAAATCAGTGAGTTGAAATTGTTTTAACATAACCATTACTATATGTTCTAACATTGTAACTTGCTCAGAAATTTCATTTTAACACCAAATTTCCTCTCATTCTCAAATTAGTCAAATTCCCTGTAGCAATTATGTGCCACCTCTACAAAGAGT
Organism: Ellobius talpinus; assembly: GCA_001685095.1. Lineage (NCBI taxonomy): Eukaryota > Metazoa > Chordata > Mammalia > Rodentia > Cricetidae > Ellobius > Ellobius talpinus. The sequence continues at coordinate 15,909 of LOJH01006168.1, read as the reverse complement.
AGGTTTAAAAATGTTGAGCAGGCTCAGGGTTATTCTATGGTCCAGAATGAACTCTAATTGGCAGCACTAAAGAAAATGGCCTTTCTCCATCTTGCTTGTATTTTTCACATGATGACTAAATTAGCAAACTTAAGCACAAGAGGCTTTTGTAAGTAGCAGGTTACTACTTAATATACTGTCTCAGCTTAAGGAAGTTGAGTTATCAGATAGCAGGAAGCCAAATTACAGGAATCATTTAATTATTTAATTAATGAGACTTTCTCGTTTAAATAAATTGAGCTATAATTGGATGGAGAGTATTTCAAGGTAGTCAAAAGTTCAAGAGGCTAAAAAAGTAATAACTTTTTAATCTGCAAAACACAGGTTAGGATCAAACATCCATGGGTTGGTCAGGAGTTGCGTTGCTAGGTGAGCCATGCAGATATGTGTTCCTTCCTTTAAATACTTGCTCTAAAGGCCAGGTGCCTCCCACCAGGTTAAAACCATCAAGAGGGGTCAGAGTTAATCAGGACAATTGGTTGACTGGGACACATCATGAAATCTATGCTAGTCACCAGTGTGCACGGGCTGGGTACACAGAACTCTTCACAGGAAGCTTAAGCACACGCTGGTGGGGGAGATGGCAGGGGACTTAAACTTGAAAAAATAGGACCAGTCTGACATTATAAATGTATCTGTGAAAGGATAAAAAAACCACTAAAGATACCAAGTATGGTATTATATATAGAAATGAAATGTTAAAATAACTCAGGAATTACCTCATTAGTTCAAACTCTCTATGCATATAGTTCTTCTGAGCTAACATGAAGACACTCAGATGTATAGATTAAATTCGCTCGCAGTGAACTTCAGTTATTGAATCAAAAATCCCCTTTCACAGATACCACTTTCTTATTCTGATTTAGAAATAAAATGTGAAGCTTTCTCCCATATCTCTCCCATTGGCCCTAAAAGTCATAACCTGACATAGCTCATCTATCATTTGTCATTTGCTGTTTTCCTCATTTGGAAGAACCCTGACACCCTTCTTCATGTGCCAAGGACTTTAGAGTCTTTTGGAATAAAGCAGTGTTTACATGGAACGACAGATTCATACTTGCATCTCTATCAGTCCACAAAAGCCCTTAGAGTGACACCCAGGGTCCCTCGACCAGAGGCCCACATGCATGCAGCACTATTCCCAGCGAATTTACCGCAAATTCATTTCTGCATTTGATAACAGCTGGTTCCAAAGACCACCTAAGTGTCCCCTTGCAGACCACCCCAGCAGAACTCCATACACAGATGAGAAGCATCCTGAGCAGGTAGCAACTGACCAGCTTGGAAGAGATAGTTCTCTGAGCACAGTCCAGGTGAGAACAGCTTAGCTACTGAAAGGTCAAGGAATAGTTACTCCAATTTAATATTATCTTCGACATGAGCCAAATAAAGTATATGTAATGTAAAGTTATCCCCATCAGTTACATAAGCAATGCCGCTGAGAAGATGGGTAGTATAGTCTCTGGCTCTGTCCCATTTTCAGTGACTACATACTACGTATCATTGTTTTCCGGGTCTAGGAATATCTATATTTATGAACATGTGTGTGTGTCTATCCCCCAAATACTTTCTTTTCCCCCGTGAAATGCGGGAGAGAAAGAGAAGAGTAGGATAAATGAGAAATGACGTAACGTAGCTCCAGGAGATGGTAAGAGAAACGCAAGGGAACGAGAATCACATGAACTTCCTTCATAGTGTCCAGAAGGACTCCTCCATGAAGAACACGACTCAGCAAAATCAGGAATATGAAGGTTTGGTCCATGGACATATATGGAGGGAATCTGCAGAAAATGAGGGTGGCAGCTAGGTACGATTCCTGCTCACCTGCAGAATGATTCACTTATTCCACAAAGTTATCGAATTATATTTTACCAGAAGGTAATTTACTCTTAGTGTGAGAAAATAATAAATTCAATTTACAAATAGTGATTAAGTCTGGTGAAACAGGTAAATGGATAAATATATATATTCTTGTTTTGGTATCATTCTCAAAAATTTCAGATACTTCTACTTTAAAATCTTTTAGGAGAGAGATTTCCAATGACCCTGGGTTTGGAACAAGTCTGGACCGTCTAAGGCAAGAAGCAAAGAACAGCTTTAATGGGAAGGGATTCGTGGCAGAAGGCTAGACTGGGCAGAGTATCGGGAGGTAGTGGGGGCAAGGTGAGACCTCTGACTTGGTTCCTGGCCTAATGGGAAATCCTTGTGAGAACTGACTGGTAGAATGCTTGGCTTGGGTGTGTATTTTTTAAAGTGTGTCATGTGCTTGCTGGGAGTGGACAAGAATAGAAGCTGGACAGTGTGGGGATGGGGCAGCAGACATCCAGAATAGAAGCTGGCCAGTGTGGGGAGGGGGCAGCAGACATCTGGGTAGATGTGACCCCTTGGATTCACATGACAAGAACATTGATGGTCATAAAGTTGTATTCAGAATATGTTTCTTATGACCATCATTATAGCTCACTTTTATTCAGTACTCAGAGCTGATCTTTACTATAGCACTTGCTATAAGAGACGACTGCTCTGATAGAGAATGCACGATGTTCATTTTGCAAACAAAGACTCCAAAGCTTGGGGTAAAATTTTGCCTCTTGAGCTGGCAAGCATATGGTCCAGCAAGACATGGGGTTCTTAGTGAACCGTTTCCTTTGCCTTTCCCCTCCTAGAAAGGTGGCGAATGTGCTTCTCAGCTGGCTGACTCCAGACTTCTATCTTGAATCCCTTATGGCTTTGGTGTCTACGCCTTGGACCAGGCCAGCAGTCACCAGAGCCACCCCCACCACCATCATCTGTTCTGCAAATGAACCTGCAGACTGACAGCTGTGTGAGTGAAATGGGATCTCCTCTTCTTGGTGAAAACAGTGTGGTATTTCACCCTCTTCAGACTGAAGATGGGAAGACTACAAGGAAAATAATCAATGTTTAGCATACAAAAGAAATCTTACTTTCAATCAAATGCCAATTCCCTTTATCATTTGGTCACACTCATTTATGACCACTGTTGTTCAAACACACTGCATACTCTCTGGTACTCGCCGTGCCTACCATCTCTTGATCTTATTTCTGCTCTCCAAATTCCCATCATTACCAGTGAGCCACTAATTCGTGATTCAATAATATTTGTAGAACATGGGTCCTCATCGTTTATTGCTGCAGTCCTTGAGAAATTAATACAATAAAGCTACTACATTTTTTCAGGTGGGATTTTGGTACACGTGAAACAATTACCTAATTTCTTTACGTCATTAAGAAAGAACCACGTGATAGAAGAACTTCGCCAGAGCAGAGGGCAGGATGGGTGTAGAGATGTTGCCTTTAGGTAGAAGTAAGAAGCTTGGTGGTGCTCACAGCAGGATGGTGACAGATGAAAAACAATGGCATATTGTATATCTTAAAAGCAAAGAGAAAGGATTTTGAATATTTACTCTGTAAAGAAATGATAAATGTTTGAAGACACACTTACGCTGGTTCAAGCAACACAATGTGTGCATACAGTGAGATATCACAGGGCACCACATTCATATGTACACATTTTATGTATTGGCTAGAAAATATAAAATTAATTAACACGCCCATGTTCTATAAATGAGAAAACCAAGTAAACATGAAACAGGGACTCTGTAGGGTGGGAAGAGACTGGGCTGGGAAGTGTTTCCTGTATCGTACAGTTCTGGGACAAGGGGACTTGAACTACATGACTTTATCCTTGTAATACTTCTTGCATCAATTAAAAGAACCATATGGAGCGACAGCAGCAGCAACAAAACAAACTTGAGGGGACTTTCATCTGGTGGAGTGGCTGCCAATCGTGGTGGTCAATTAGCTTCATCCCAGGACCCACCTCATGCTAGATCATATTAAGCTCTCTGCAGACTGTCCGGGGCAGCTTTGCAACCAGGGGGAGGGAACTCAGGAGGATCCAATGACAGAAAATGAGCCCTGGAGGAGGGGAGGAAGTTGCCAAGGGAGAACCACAGACGACACTGGAGCTTCCTGAGTGCTGCTGGTTTGTGTTTAGTATCTCCCAGACACAGAACTGTATGGTGAGGCAGTCGGGAGCAGCACTGTCACACACTGGACAGTTCCATCACTTACTGCCTCCGATTCTCCACCCCCTGCGACTTGGATCAGCTGCCATACTAATCCAGCTTGCAGCCACGTGAGCATGGTTTTGTTTCTCCAATCAAGCATCACACACCAAAAGAATGCCCAAAGAGTTCACCAACTGGCTATAAAACGAAACAAACACCCACAGAGACCTGCTGTGCAGCCAGACTTGGAAAGCCTTTGACTAATCCGGTGCTCCGAACTTAGCTAAGAAGGTAATCAGGGCTTGTACCCATGCTTAGCTACATTGGGAGGTTTACAGCAGAATCATTCATGCCAGAGGAGGGCAAACGACACAGAAAAGTATGGGAGTATCAAAGAAATTTCAAAACATACCATTAAAATTTAAGATTTTACACACACACACACATTCATTCTCGATTTGATAATTGAGTAAATAAACAGAGTAGAAGCTGGAGAGATGGTCCAGCAGTCAAGAACACTTGCTGCGCTTCCAGAGGACTGGGGTAAGTACCCAGCACCCACACGGTGGCTTACAACCATCCATAATTCTAGTGACAGGGAATCCAACGCCTTCTTCTGCCCCCAGCAGGCACCAGGCACACACATAAATGCAATACACTTATGCACACAAAATAAATCAGTAAATCAATAGACAGAGTATGTGGATAGTTGAGTTGTGGATGGTTTTATCATCTTCCTCTTTTAAAATATTCAATATTTTCAAATCTGTCTAGTTGGCATTGGCATCACATTGAAGGCAAGATTTACAATTTTGATCGGACGCATAGAAAATGACTGGTGTGTCTGTATTAAGTCTATGTGCCTAGGTTTTCTTCCTTAACCCTAGACAGCATCATGTACACGTTTATATGCACATACTTTATCTGTATGCACGCATTTCTATAGGTAGGTATCACTCCTTTTTGTATTGTTGTGACTAAGCACCATGACCAAGGCAGCTTCTAGGAGGAAGAGTTCAGTGGGGCTTGTCATTCCAGGGGGATAAAAGTCAGCTGCCATCACGGCAGAATGCCCCGAAGCAAGCCCCAGGCACCGCAGCGAGACTGCTAACCACAGCAGCTCGAACCAGAAGCAGCAAGCAGAAAAAAGCTTGCTGGGTGGGCACAAGGCTTGGGAAGCCACTCCCAGTGGCAGACTCCTCTAGTTGAATCAGGTGCCAGGGCATGTAAGAGAGGTGGCTTTGGAACCACCGCAATGTGTAAGGAAGTTTCCTTTAAACTTGTAAACATTTTTTCCTTTTGGTTTTGTGAGGACAGTTTCTCTGTGTAGCCCCGAACTCAGTGTGTCTATAGATCATACTGGCCTTGAACTCACAGATATCCGCCTGCCTCTGTCTGCTGAGAGCTGGGATACTTTTATTAACTGAGTATGGTGTTCTGTTTACATGTATTATGTAGACCACACGCAGTGCCATGGAGGCCAGAAGAGGGCAGTGGACCCCAAGGACTGGATAATGGACAACCTCAAGCCACCATGTGGGACTCAAAACCTGGGTCCTCTAAGAAGATCAACTGCTGTTCCTAACCACTAAGCCATCTCTCCAGTCCTCAGCCTTTTTTTTTTTAATTTTCAGTTTTGCAGGAGAAGCCACGGAAATTTCAAGTCTTTCACATGGAAAATTCGGCTTGGTGGTTCTAATGAACAACACTACAAAACTCTGGTTCCTTGAAAAAAATGTCTATTTGGCATATGTATTTCATTTAAAATAAGAAGACCTTAAACGCTGGTCATAATACTGAACAATAATAAACACTGCACACATCTAAGCACAGACCCTGTGATGTCTTGTGTCCTGCAATCTGCTGCCAGCATGCCTTTTCCCTCCTAGCTGAATACTGATCCAAGTGTCTGCTTTCTTTCACATTCTGCAAAACAGATACACACTTTTGTGGTGGGAATGTCAAATGAGATTCTACCTGAGTACATGTATATGAGAGAAATGGTAAGAAAATGGGAACTTAATGTCAGAATTATACTTCATGTGAAATTAAAATCACCATATCATGTAATCCATCTTTGTGGTCTCTAGGCTACTTAGCAATATTTACTGAGCACTGTCCATGTGTCAAGGGCTCTTCAAGTCTTGGGAAACTTAACCATAAACAAAGAAATGTCTAGAAGCCTTGCTTTCAGGGAGCTCGGGTTCTGTCAGATGCGAGCAAACAGGTCGAGTGGTCCAGTTATGGAAGGGAAGGTGCAGAGTTCCGATGAGAAGCAGTGACCGCTGCTGTTCTGGCCGGGAGTGGGCAGGGGTAGGCTTTGTTGTTGAGGTCAGGTAGGGAAGAGAGCTTAAAAGGCAGCTAGCTCTGTGAGTATCAGGAAAGGAAGAATATTCCAGAAACTTCCCCAATAGATGAAGGGCAGAACATCCTTTTCTGTCCCCTTATTAGTTGGGTCATTTGGGATCACATTTCTGATGCAGGTTTATCAGTTTGCAATGGTATGCTAGCCAGATGAACCACTTCTGTGGCAAGCAGGGACCAGAAGAAAGAAAAAGGGGAGAAGAGTGGTGTGTGTGTGTGTGTGTGTGTGTGTGTGTAATGGGTGCATGCACACGCACACTGAAAGTACACCCGAAAACCCTTTTTGTCTTGTCCACCTTGTTTAAGTGGATGGTACAGGTAATGGTTTAGCTAAAATTGAGAAACGCCAAGATGAATTGGTTAAGAAATAGAGGATTCCAGGAGATTTGGGTATCCATTTCCCTGTCCTAACATAGGTACTTCAAACACTGCCCTGGAAGTCACATATATAGTACAAAATTATTTTTAAATTTAAAAATCCCTGTTATTTTTAAATATATGCTCACACCTTGTGTATGAAAGTGCCAAACAACCCAGAAGGCAAGCTTTAACTTTCTGACTAAAATGTTTTCTGTGTAGCACTGTGGATCATAGAAGAGGCCAAACAAAGAAGCAAATAGAAAACATTATATATAGAAATTAATTCAAAATTTGAAACAGTAAGAACAGTTAATATTCTTTTATTGTAGGAAAACTACAATTAGAATTGGAGCTGAGAAGATGACTCAGTGGGTAAAGGGGTTTGCTGCCAAGACCTACGTTCAATCCCTGCAACCACATGGAAGAAGAGACTTAACACCCAGAAAGTTGCCCTTTAACCTCCACACACATGGTATGGGATGTACACTCTCACACATTCATATACACCTACAGACACAAAAGTAAAAGAAGCAAAGTAGGAAGGAAGAAGTTTTATGCCTAACCATATCATTAATATTTTGGTTGCACTATAGGAAGCACATTTACCCACCCACAAATTAAAGCACCAAGTGATTACTCCATCTAAGTTTAACATAAGAGCCCATGTTACTCTGTCCCCATGAAAAGGCCCCCACTTAATACAGCAGTCCTAGCTGAACTTAGAACAATCCTGCCTTGAAAGCTGCCTCGTTTCTCAAAGTTTTATGCTACAGCAAACTCTCAAGGCTTGAGATGATCTGAAGAAGATTTGAACTTCATCATAACTCAAATTTGGTATATCTCTGCTTACCCTAGGAAAGACACAGGGCCCCAGCATCTCTTAGTCACTCGTCAATAATAAGGTCCTCTTACGAGTATCTGAAAGTGAAATATCTCTCCTGGTAATAAACTGAAGACTTCTAGGTGATGCCAAAACACCTAGTTCACTGCACGCTGCGGTTCCCACCTGAGCGGCGACTAACATGGTTGAGCTCCTTCATTTTAAATTAGGAAACTGGTTTCTAAGCCATTAACTCCATGTCAGAGGTGTAACCACCCCTTTTTTGAAGCTACAAGAATAAACTCTACAGAAAAAAAAAAACCCTCCACATTCTTTCTGGATCTTTCTAGGTTTCACAACCAATAAAATGACTTCTTTCCTTGAGAATCGGGGTGGGGGGAGGCGTGGAATTTTAAGAAGAGAACAACCAGGAATGACAATCAAATTCTAACCAAAGATTAGGAAAAGGAGGGCAGGATTCCTTCCAAGCCCCCAAACATGCATTTCTATAACCAAAACTGTGTAAACCACTCATTCAGTTTCTGGAAATGTCCTGGTTATGTTAGCTTACACTGCCAAGAATGTTATTTAACACTGATGATAAATTATTGCCTTTAATAACAGAGGCTGTAATTCCTGAATATTAGACTGCTGTCTGCCAGGAAAGATGGGGGAGAATTATGGTTTAGTGTAAAACAAACAAGGGCACACAAACTAGCCAGGAGGGTGATCAGGTGTGCAAAATTAAGGCCAAACATAAAGGACAGAGTTTATGCATGAGTCTTAGCAGAAAAGTGAAGGGAAGACAGAAGGCTAAACAGAAGATCATGTGATCTTGGAAAGCCCTTCAGAAGTCACCTACTGGTAGTCCCACAATGTCCGGTGTCCCCAGTCAGGCCCAATCCAGCGCCAGAGAAAGCTTAGCACCTCAAAGGAATCCCTTCCATTTCTAAACACGTTTATAGCAGAAATGCTTTACCCTTTCTGAACCAAATTAAATTTAAATTCTGTTTTTTGTAGCTTCATCTCAATACCCTACTGGGACTGTGATAAAACTGAGGTTCCAAACACCCACAACCTGTGTTGGGGCCCAGAGGACAAGTGATGGATTAGACCAAGAGCAGAAAAGGTGCTGGGGACGTGGGCCATGCTATAGCCAGCCTGCCAGCCAGCCAGGAAGACAGACATGTGAAAGAACTTTCTGATCAACAAAAGTAAAACATTTGCTTTAGTAAATGTATCCTGAATTTTTTGATGCATAAAGAATACATTTCTAATAGTTCTTAGGGAGCGGTTAATCTGAGTTTTACATTCCATAAAGAACAAAACTGACCTAGGCCCTCTGCACACATGTGACAGTTATATACCGTGGTCTGTTGGTGAGGCTCCTAGCAGTGTGATCAGGACTTGTCCCTGGTGCTTAGTTGGCTTTTGAGAACCTGTTCCCCATGCTGGATTACCTCACTCAGCCTGGATGCAGGGGGAGGAGATGGGTCCTACCTCAACTTGATGAGCCATGCTTTGTGCAAGCCCATGGGAGGCCTGTCCCTTTCTTAATGGAGACTAGGGAAGGGGGATAGATGGGAGTGGGGGGGCAGGAGGAGAAAAGGGAGGGGAAAATTGTGGTTGGTATGCAAAATAAATGAAAAATGTTAATAAAATAAAATTTAAACAAAGGAAAGGAAAAAAACTGAAAACAAAAAACAGTAAGTGACCAGTGACTGAACGAGATCAAAAGATGATGGAGATAAATGTGGAGGAACAGGTGCAAGGTCCTGTCTCTCTACTGCAGTCATTCTGGTCTCCAGCTGGTGACAGATTTGCCTACAGACTCATTAAACATGTTCTGAAGCAAGAAATGGACCTATAGCATTGCCCTGTGCTCGATGTTAAGTGACCACCGTCCTCAGCCAGATCTTGCAGTAGCTTTTAGGATGGCAGGGAGCATGAGATAGCGGCATAGACCCCAAGGGCAGGCCTCCAGCATCTGTGGCTTAGTTCTATACCTGACTGCTTTGTGACCAGGTCACCTACACTTTCTCATGTAGAAGTTGGGATGGTAAAGGGAGTTGTCTCAGCACTGTAAGAACTAAGTTAAACACAAAAGTTCTTAGGGCATCTCCATCACAGAGTAAGTGCTACTTGGTTCCCATTATCACTACGCAAGAGAAGAACTATATGATAGATGGAAAGATAGGCAAGTATGTCACCTAAATAGAAAATATAGAATAAAACTGAATGGTAGGCATTCTAGAAACACAAGGGTCCTAAAAATTGATTTAATCAAAGCAGCCAGCTCCTATATGGAGGTCAGGACAGAAGGAGACTAGCCATTACAGCAAGGGCCATCAAGGTAGCATGAAGCCATGCAGTAAAGGATTGGAACAAACCTATCTGCACAGACAGAGTTTCCATCATCTCTGTGCTCCCTCCCACCTGGGAGAAGTCAGGAATATATGGGGATCCTCTATCTGCCTCTTTCCAAGCACTGAAGATGATCTGTAGCTTCTGCAGCCTTGCTTCCCTTCCTCCTTCTCTCCGGTGCCATCAAAAGTCCTTCCTAGGCAACTAAAGATTTATCTACCTCTTAACTATGTACTAGTGATTGATAAACAGAAAGCTAACAAGTCCATCCTTTGAAACAGGGAAAAAATCACTTCTTCTATAAAGTAACTCAGATATGGACAGCTGCTCACATGGGGATTCACCACAGGTAGCAAGCTGATCCTCACAGTGAGGACAGTGAAGTCATCACATACAAAGCTCCCCGATGATCAGAGGGGCAGAACATCCTCTTTCCAACATTGGAGGTGGCCGATGGGAATGTGATGGCTGCTCTGTCACTACAGCATGAAAGAATGACTTAGGAGTTCTTTCTTAAGGTCTCCAGAGCTAGGTGAGCAGGGGATACGGTGGTCTATTCTATTGCTGCTTATCATTGCTATATGTCACTGAGTTATAACAATTGACGTTGGGACTGGGGAGAGGACGCAGTGGATCAAGCGTTTTCAAGCACAAAAACCTGAGTTCAGATCCCCGGCAACCACATACAAAAGCCAGCCCAAGAGGGTGGTGACAGGTGGGTCCTAGGGGCTGCTAATCAGCTATCCTACCCAAATGGTGAGTTCCGGTCAATGAGGGACCTCTGCCGTGTGCCAGCTCAGATGCAGGTAAGATGTAGATACCTGTGTACTAACCCATGAAATTCATGTAACCATCAGTTCAGGTGAACCCTCTGTCACAGGGGAGGACACTTAAGCCCTGGGAGGTTGAACAAGTTACTCAAACTCACACAGCATGAAAACAGCAAAGCCAGGATACAAGCCAAGTCGTCTCCTCTAGAGTCATGTTCTGGTTAATCTGCTCCCCATGAAGGCCTGATGCCCTTCCCTCAAAGAACACTAGAATAAAGCTCTTAGGCAGGCTTCAGACCAACTTTTGTGAGCATCTGGACTTGCACAAGGGGGAGGCGGCACAGATCTGCTTGCTCTGGTTCCTGGAGGCTTTCTCTAAGGACACTGCACCTCCTACCTCTCTATAGAGGACACACAAATTCAACTGTACCAGTCCTCGCTGAGAAGTATGCATTCCTTCCCTCCCCTGCTCCCCCTGTCTCTTCCCCCCCTTTTCTTTCTTTCCCACCTCTCCTGGACAAAAACGACATGAATCGAAAGTCTAGGAAAGAGCAAGTGCTGGCTGACGTAAGTGGGCAGGAGAACAAAATGAAAAGGGAAGCACTGACTCAAGAGCATGTTTCAAAGAAGGAACTGTTGAGCTAGGCACAGTGGCACAGCTCTAACTGCAGGGTTCTGTAGCTGATGCTGGGGGGTTGTGGGTTTGCAGCCAGCCTGGGGTATATGGCAAGATCATGCCTGAGAAAAGTAATTGTCTTCAAAATGAAACCATAGGGAAGACACCACCTCACACCTCACACTGACCTTGATTTAAACGTGGTTAACAAGTCCCAAGGAGGAGTTTCAGGGACTGACACTCATCATGGCTAGCAATAATAGGAAATGACTTAGATACTTAAGGAAAGCAGTGGTCTGCTTTCTGTTGCTGTGATAAAGACCATAGTTGAAAGCAACCCAGGAAAGACAGCATTTATCTCATCTTACAACCTTCAGGTCACAGTGCATCACTGAGGGAAGTCAGGACAGGAATTCAAGACATGGAGGTGAAGACCACAGAGGAACACTGCTTACTGGCTTGCTTGCCAGGGTCATGCTCAGGTTGATTTATTTTACCTCCCAGGACCATCTGCCCTGGCATGGCACTACCCATGGTGGGCTGGGCCCTCACGCATCATTAATCAAGAAAAATACCCTACAGATTTGCCTACAGGCCAATCTTACTGAGCATTCTCTCAACTGAGGCTCCATCTCCCCAGATGATCCTAGCCTGTGCCAAGTTGACACTTGTTGAGAAACTAACCAGCATGAGGAAGGGATGTGGCAGTTCCTCAAAAGTCACAGAGTGGCCACGGAACCCAGAAATTCTACTCCTAAAAATAAACCTAAGAGAAATACACACATGTACAGGAGTATACCTGTGTACACAAGCACACACACACACGCACACACACATGCACATGAGCATGACCTAATACCCATCAATTTACAATTAATAAAATGTGAAATACTATTTGGCAGTAAAAATAAATGAAACAGTAATCAGTGGCACTTAATACAACCATGGTAAACCCAGGGAAGAGTGTGGTATGTGAAAGAAACTAGACCAAGTCTGCATATTAGAGAAAGCATCTGTATTCTGTGCACAAGAGACAAATACACAGAGATGGAGGAAAACAAGCAGGCTAACATTTGACGGGGGCGGGCTGCACAGGTACGGCCGAACAACTGCAAACAGGTAGAAATGTCCGTGGGATCAGACAATATAGGGAGCACCTAGCTCAGCCAGTGTGTGAAGCAGCATGATACTGTCTGAAGAATGAATTTCATAGTGTGAAAACCATATACCAGTGAAGCTGAGTAACCCACTATTAAATAAACTGACATTTGCATCAGGAACGTCCACATCTTTGTGACTGAGAGGTGACAGCTGCAGAAGTGGCAGAAACTCAAAACCATGGATTCAGAAAAAGAAAACATCAGAAAGAACACAGACGAAAAGAGGGAGAGTGAAGAAAATAAGTTCGATTTAATTGAAGCTGTATTTGTTGGGTGTGTTTAGTGCTCTATCATACCAGATGCACAGACACTAGGTGCGCTCTGGAGTCCAGATCCAAGCCTTCTTTCCCCAAAGCCATCAACTCCAAAAATCAGGGCATTGGTGGAAAGGCAAGGCAATGTTAGTTTTTAACTTTGCTCCAAATTCCTCAGGGACTAGATTTCAAAGGCCACAACAGTGTCCCCTGGTGTCCTGCGTTCAAGCTCATGAAATAGGAATATTCCATTGACATCTAACCTGTACATGGTTTCCTACGTGAATTCCCAAGTCTGACTCACATGTAATGAGGAGAAACGGAGTCTTCGGGTTCTAGAGCAAGTGTAAGCCATCGATTGGCAGGCCAGTGTGCTCATCCTGTACATCAGCCGGTCCTGTAGAGGACTCCTGCTGTGACTAATGCAGGACTCTCTCCAAGGCATGACAGGGAGTCCAACGCTAACAGCAGATACAACTTTAACAGGGTTTTTTTTTTGAGATGAGAAATACATTCTGGGAGCTTCTAACTTTTAGACTATCACCAAGCCTTTCCCTCTCAGCATGCCTTAAGCATCCTTTGTGTAGAAAATCAAATTATGCTTTTTTCAAGAATGGGTGAGACATTAATTGATCCAATGTGTCTGCGGTTCTGAAAACAGTCTCTTGGACAGGAATAAAGGATAACTATTCTTTTGTGCACAGAGCAACACAGTTTAGGATTCCATGTCCAGACTCAGAAAAGCATTTAAGGAATCCTGTACATTCAACTAACAGCCTCAGTGTTTACAGAACCCAGAATAACTCCTGCATGCCCTACTTCCCACTCCTGAGTCTATATTTCCCTTACTAAATGTTAATTGAGAAGTGCTTTATGTGACTTGGAGTGCTATTCCATGGTGCGACATCCTCGGAGATCAAGTTTAAGCAGTAGTCCCATGACTCAAGGTCAGACCACAGGCCTCTCCCTGGGAGAATGGTTGAGCTCAAGGAAATACAGCAAATGCCTCTCACATGCAGGGCTGGAACTTTTCTAAGAAGGTAACGGCCTCTCTTCACAAAAAACGGCACCATTTTCTGGCCTGTTTTTCATAAGCTTCTGGCATTTCCACTCCCAACCTGTTTGCCTGAAGGTTGACAAATGCCCTTGACTATAACAGCTGGTGTTGATTACTTGGGGCGAATTAGTTGTATGTAACTGTATGTTTCACTAATAGACGATACTAGTTCTTGAAAGGAAAACCTCTCTCTAAAGAAAGCAGGGCTGGGGCTGGAGAGATGGCTCAGTGGTTAAGAGCATTGCTTGCTCTTCCAGGGGTCTTGAGTTCAATTCCCGGCAACCACATGGTGGCTCACAACCATCTGTAAT
>LOJH01006167.1:0-26207 GCA_001685095.1 Ellobius talpinus | reverse complement strand
GAGAGAGAGAGAGAGAGAGAGAGAGAGAGAGAGAGAGAGAGAGAGACTGAGACCTAGCTATGGCCTAGGACCCTCCCTGTGTGACCACTGCACACTGTGTTACTGTGCTCTGGCCACTTCCTTCCAGGTGGATTTTTTTATTTTTGGTTTTTTGAGACAGGGTTTCTCTGTGTAGCTTTGGAGCCTATCCTGGAACCCACTCTTTAGCCCAGGAGGTCTTGAATTCACAGAGATCCACCTGCCTCTGCCTCCTGAGGGTTGGGGTTAAAGGCGTGCACCACCACTGCCCAGCCTCCCTGGTGGATTTGTTTTCTGCTACCTCCACTGCCCCTTGTCCATCCTGCCTGCTCAGTGTGTGAACTGTGTCTAGGTGGCAGGGCCTTGAAGGATGGATGGACTACTGAAACAAATTGATTTTCTGGCTAGAGCTCAGATCAGGTCACGGGTGTGTGGCTCCTGGGCTGTTGGCACAATAGGACTATCATGAAGGACAGAGCAGCTGATGACAAGACTTTGCTGAGGGGTGACATTTGAATAGACATGTAAAGGAAGGAGGTAGAGAGAAAGGGCTCTTAGAGAGGAGCCACCCCTGCTGGCCTGGTGGGATGTATACATTATCCATAAGACGTGGCTTACTGTGGATGGGGCTGCATGAGGCCACTTAGGAAAGGCCAGAGAGGAAGAACCAGTCACAGGGACCAAAGCCCAAAATGAAGGGACAGTATATTCAGCTGTGTTCTTCTCTTCTTTGAGTTCATGGGAGCTTGGCCTAGCTTTCTGGGTAGTACCTGGTCCCATGCCCTGGGAACTGGAGGGCACAGGGCCTGGGCACGGGCTGGAGAACTGCAGACATCTCTGCCTGCCTCCCTTGGCTCCTGGATGACTGTTGACTGGCTGGCCTTCCTGGCCCTGGGACCCCAGCTCAGACTGTGTGCCCAGCAGAGCCCAGGCAGCATGGTGCTCATGACTCATGCACCGTGATTGGTCTGTCCTTGGCCTTGGCCATCTCCTGCTGTCTTAGGGAGCAGTTGGCATAGAGCAGGCTGCTGTAGGCTAAGGTGGTTTCTGTTTCTGCATGAGCCCAGCTTCTACACGCCTCCCAAGAGGTGCAGTGAGAGATGGGAGGCGCTGGGCCACCTCTGCAGCTCTGAGTGAGTGACCATTCCACATGGTCCCTGCTCTCGCTTCTTGCAGTTCATTTTGCAAAGGATTAGCCAGAGTCTCACTGTGGTTCTGATGACCCTGGGTCCTCTCCACATTGGGTATTACGTGTTCATCTTTCCTTGCCACTGTGTCCCCTTGTGTGATCACCAGTGTGTTGTCAGGGCTTGTGTGTTTCATGATTGACAAAGCTAGGAATGATCTGGAATGTGCTTATTGGCTTGTTTCCCTCAATGTGTTCCAGGAGCATGGATGGCATGTGTGCTTAGTTTAGTAGTCACTGGGCAGATGAAGGAATCAATTGAGGACTGAGGCTACATCCCTCCCCTCTGAGCTTGGTCACTCATGAATCCAATGGAAAGTTCAGCTCCTGGAAGCCTCCGTTGAGAGTGGTCCCCACCATGGTCTGTGAGTGGCAGGTACATCCTGCTTGCTTTCCCAGCTGTCCTGCCTCCATGAATGCTGAGGAAAGCCGCAGGCTGGGCACCTGCAGCTGTGGTGGGCTGAGGCCTTACGCTCAGTCTGGGGCTCTCTCTGGGTCCCTCTGCAGGGTTCCTTTTGCTCACTGAGCCCTGTGCCTGCTTCTCAGGCAGCAGGAGTTTCATTGACGGTAAGGCTGGCCCAGTGGCTTCTCTGAGCACCCTTTTCTACCTCTGCCCAGGTACAAGCTTGCTACAGGAGGTGGTCTACCTGGTGAGCCAGGGTGCCGACCCTGATGAGATTGGCCTGATGAACATTGATGAACAGTTGCCAGTGCTGGAGTACCCACAGCCGGGTCTGGACATCATCAAGGTACCCATGGGACCCCTTCCTCCATAGTTACACCTGCCCAGTGACAGTGGCTTCTCAAGGGACTCATGTGTGCTTATGGCAACAGCTGAGGGTCTCCAGGAAGTTCTAGCTAGCCAGGAGGGAGAAATTGACAGGCCTGAGTCCTTAACTCAACCTGAGTCCTTAAGGACCCTGGGACAATCAGGTACAAGTGACTGATGTCAGTGTCAGAGAGTCTGAGAGGTGAGGAGGAAATAACTGCATGTGATTGATTGGTCATTGGCTGAGGGACTGCCAGTTGGGAAGAAGACCTCAGCTCCCTCATCTGTCAAGGGAACTGGGGTGGACATGTTTGAATAAAATCCATGGTATCAAAAATGAAATTAGCTAGGTGTGGTGGCTTCTACCTACTGCCCCAGAACTGGGCTGGCTGAGACAGGAGGAGCACATGAATTTGAGGCCAACCTGGGCTGAATGATGAGCTCGATCTTGTGTCAACAGTAAGAAGCTTTGTGTATTCTGCCCCTTAGAGGTATCTGGACCTTTCTTTTCATTCCATCCCCTGCTGCCTCTGTAGTTCAGGCCTTGCAACCCTTGCCTCTGCCTGCTTTTCTGCTAGATGAGCCCTCAGAGTCTGTCCCCTAGAGGCTTGTCCACGTGTCATGGCATCAGATTTCCTCCTACTCTTGGTTGGAACTGGGCCTGGCACCCGCAGATTGCCCTCCTGTCTGCAGTCTGTGCCGGGTCACATTGGCCCCTCCACAGGAAAAACTGGGGGTGTGCAGTGTCTGCTCTAAGAGCCCCTGTGAGCTGATAGTTCCCACCTCCGGACAGGAAGTCGTGATGGTTGCAGAGCTGGGGACAGTGGGTCAGGAGGCAGCAGGTGTCTGAGGAGTTTTCAGAAGGAAGAGAGGATCAGAGGGCTGAATGGACACCAAGACTCATAGTCCAAGGGGAAGCTGATAGGATGAGGGCCTCTGAGCAGAGGGATGAGGGAAAGCTACTGTCCGTGATCCTCCAGGCTGCTGAGGTCAGAGTGGAGGATAGCTGGAAGCTTTAAAGTTAGACACCCCCATGTTCTTACAGGCACTATTTTATGCCTGTGTTTTGTGTTTCTGCTGCCCCGCAGACTCTTCCTCATTCTCAGCCACTCAAACAAATCCCTATGTCCATAAGGAGTCACCCCCCAGGCTGGGGACTGGGATTCTCATTACAGCTCTTTGAGATCCAGCCGCCTGTGAGTCATGTCCAGATGGCTCAAGTGGGTAGTTGGTTAGAGCATGTACTAAGTCCTGCTTGGTCAGGATCCTCCCAGAGCAGTTGTAAAGGCCCTGGGAGGGAAGGAGTGTGTGTGTGTGTGTGTGTGTGTGTGTGTGTGCATGCATGTGCACACATGTTCACACACATATGTTAATATGACAGCCGTATCTCTCTCTGTAGGAACTGACATCTCCCCGCCTCATCAAGAGTCACCTCCCCTACCGCTTCCTGCCCTCTGACCTCCACAATGGGGACTCCAAGGTAACATATCTGCATTTCTCATCCTCCACTTCCTCATTAAGAATCATGGGTTTAGCCAGGTGGTGGTGGCGCATGCCTTTAATCCCAGCATTTGGGAGGCAGAGACAGTGGATCTATGTGAGTTTGAGGCCAGCCTGGGCTACAGAGCGAGTTCCAGGACAGGCACCAAAGCTACATAGAGAAACCCTGCCTTGAACCCCACCACCACCACCAAAGAAAAAGAATTCTAGGCTTCTGAAACCATGGCTGGTGCCTCTACTCCTGACCCAGGGGCCATCTTGGATCATGTCTATAGTGCTTTCTCCATGCTTACCAGGGTGTGAGGGGTGTTCTCTTACATTGGAGGATGGTGCTTCATGTTCTTGTCTCTGTCCTCATTCATAAAGTTCCAGACCACCAACCCTCACCAGGGCATCTGTCTCCTACTGATTACAGTAGTGCCCAGGTAAAGTAGTACAGTAAGATAGTCACATGTTTATCGGGCATACTCAGTCCATGGACCAGAGCACATTCATGCTGGGAACGAGCAAGAGGACCCCTGGCCAGAGGAGGGGGAGTGACCCATTCTTCTGCTACCCACAGGTCATCTACATGGCTCGTAACCCCAAGGACCTGGTTGTGTCTTACTATCAATTCCACCGTTCGCTGAGGACCATGAGCTACCGAGGCACCTTCCAAGAGTTCTGTCGGCGGTTCATGAACGATAAATGTAAGTGCCAGCAGGGGTGAGCTCTGACCTTACAAATACCAGCCGGTGCTGGGGGTTCCTGGAAGCTGCAGCATGGGACGACACCTCACCTGCACCTCTGGGAGCCCGCTGTGCAGATGGGGCTTGTGTTATTACCACATGGCGGAGGTGACGAGGTAGGGAGCTGTGGATCTTAGAGGTGGCACGCAGCAGTGCAGGTCCTGGGACTTCTGAGTCCTGCCCCCCACCACCCTGAGGCTTCTCCAGATACTCACCTGCCCTTCCTGCCTGGGTTCTTAACAAGGTGAGAATGAAAACTGTGAACCCAGAGGCCCGGATCTCTGTGCTGTGAATGGTGAAGGCTACTGTTGGGTGTGACTCATGGGGGGAGGGTTGGACTTCAGAGGCCAGGTAGTGACAGGGAACAGCACACTTAGGGCGCAGGGTGTGCTGGGCTGAATACTATCCTGACCCAGGAGGAGGAGCAGGACCTGGCCACCCCACCCTGCTGGTCTTCCAGGAAGTCAGGGACTATCTCTGTCTCTCTTGACCCCACAGGCCACCTGTCTCCTTGGAGCCATTGTAGCAGTTCCTCTTTGGCTGTATTCCCACCTGCCCCCCGTCACCTCTATATTTCTGAGTCTTGTGGCGGGCAAGGGACTATGATGTGCACCCAGTCATAGGAAAGGGCTTATGTCATGCTTTCATTAGTCCACTCTGAGACGGTCCTAGCCCTGGGCTCATCGGGGGTCCTGCAGGGAGGCTGTGAGGCAAGATGAGAATAGAGTGGGTAAGAGTGAAGCCTCAAGTACAGCAGGCTCCAAGGCGGCCTCCAGGAGCTCCCTACTCAAGCAGTCGTGCAGACAAGGTCCCATAGAGTGGACTGGGCTACAGCAGGCACATTGGACTGCCTGTAGTTGGAAACCCACAGGAACCAGAGGCCCCCCAGTGGTTTGTTTTCTCCTGTTAGGCATGATTTCAGCTGTGCCCTGTGTCCAGGGCTGGGTCACATGCGTAGTGGGAAATGGCAGCACCTGTTCCCCAGGGTCTCTGAGCCTGCTGCAGGCCCCACCCAGCTTCTTCCCCTGTGCAGTATTGGGATGCCCCTTGCAGCCTTCCAGGTGTTTGAACAGCTCCCTTCTGGCTCATGGCATCATACGTTCTAGTCCTGGCACCCATTCTTGTCTCACAGGTGTGTGGGAACGGCACCATAGTGACAGCAAGAGTCTGCCACATTCAGCCTGGTGTACTCTCAACCAGAACTGTTAACGTCTGCCCTAACATGGGTTTCCCTGGTCACAGTGCAAAGTCCCAGAGGTCAAGGCCATGCACTCTGGCCTGCATCCTTCTCAAAGTGTGTGACGTTGGGTGCTCACGCCCCTTCCTCTACTCTTAGCCACTCACTGACCACAACCTGGTAGCTTTTCTTCCTTGCCCAAGGTTCAGAGAAAGTGACAGCTAAGAGAAGGATCATTAATAAAAAAAAAACCCACCTATTTCCTAGCAAGCATGGTGGCACAGGGATGTAATTCCAGCTGCTTGGGGACTAAGGCAGGAAGTGGGCAGTTTTAGGACCTGCCTGGGCTATAGAGTGAATTCAAGGTAGCCTGTTTAACTTAGTGAGACCTTGTCTCAAAATGAAAGCTAGGAAGAAGGCTGGAGATTCAAGCATGCTTGCCTAGCATGTCAGGCCCTGGGCTTAATGTCCCCAGTACTGGGCAGAGCAGAGGACAGAGCTGTGTAGCAGGCACTGTGAGGAAGGATTGGCATGAGAATGTTGGTGGCCTGAGACTCCAGGGCTGAGGTTAAGGGATGCCCAGGTCAAGTGACATGCTGTGTGAAACCTCTGGACAGGGTCACTGATGCAGTATGGTGGTGCTCTGTGGACAGTCTCCCTATGGCACAAGTACATGGGGGACAGTCTGTGGACAAGGTCACTTGACAGATACTGTGTTGGCTGTGGACAGACACTGACCCGTGCAGCGTGAAGAGTACTCCAGAGGCGACTTCTTACTAGGCGGGGTCTGCAGGCTTCATGGTCTCAACAGAGTGAAGTGCAGAGAGAAGCAGGGGGTCATGGCAGGGCCCCTTCTCTGGAGGCTTAACTCCCATCAGCACACATGCGTCTCTTTCCTCTGTGGTCCCAGGTGCAGAGGCAGTGGGGTACTCCTTGGTATCCCTGGTAGCAGTCAGCATGCCTTAACTTTGTTTATGGTCCTGGCTGGCCTTCCTTGTGCAGCATTTTGTGACCCAATGGGGTCCAGACCATTTGGAAGTCCTGTGCCTTCTCTGGGAGTGGGGAGAGTCCCCCCTTTTTATTTTTACTAGGTTGCTTGCCTTCCTCCTGCCCCAGGACTTCATCTGCCTGGATTCAGCTTCAGCTGAACACATGGATCCAGATCAGCGTCCAGGCCCCATTGTACCCTGCTCTGCCCCTGTCCTTTCCTGAGACTCAGCTCTGTGTACAGTGAGCAGATTTTCTAAGATGAGTTTGCAAAGGTTATCCAGGTGCATCGGAGTGGGGTGTGTGCCTGTGCAGGTTCACTGTGCTCCAAGACACAACTCCTTATCCAGGGAGCTTGTAAGTAGCCTTGAGAGTGGAGCCCCATTTCTGCCCCTGTGTCTCATATGGTCCCTTCCTGTTGCTCAGCAGGCTAGACACTCTTGTATAGTGTCTCGCAGAGTCCTGCCCCAGAACCCCCCTGCAAGTGTGGACCATCAAAGGGCTGCACAGCTCAACCAAAGAGATGGGTGCACATTGTAACTTGTCACAAGGAATATGATATCAGGTACAGACTAGTCCAAGTCCTCTCATGCCTGCCAAGGGCCCGGTCTTGATCTAGTGCTCTGGCCAGGCAGGGCCGTGCTGAGGCACGTGTTGCCCGTGCGACAATGCAGGGCTCCTATCTGTCTTTAGATTGCAAGTTTCACTGAGAATGCCTGGAGTCAACCAGAAGTCATAGGGCAGGACATTGTTCTGGAACTATCTTAGAGCACCCCACACCGCGGTGTACCCTACCTGTCTCTTTGTCCTGACTTCTCTGACCGTTGTTTTTGCACATTGGCGCTAGTGTGCACACCACATCCTCAGAGCCCTCTCTGCCTTGTCAGCTCTTTAGGGCATCCACACTTGGGCAGGGTAGGGTTGACATAGTGTTGGCAGGAGCAGGAGCAGGGAGGGCCTTTGATGGTTTCTTCCTTTTAGGAGACCCTGCAGTTTCCTTCACAGCACCTGGGCAGGAGCAGGGCATTCCGTGGGGGGGGGGAGTGAGGGGGAAGATCACCTGCACAGTTCCCTCTCCAGCTGTGCCCCTTCTCCTGTTTCCACAGTGGGCTATGGCTCCTGGTTTGAGCATGTTCAGGAATTCTGGGAACATCGTATGGATGCAAATGTGCTTTTTCTCAAGTATGAAGACATGCACCGGGTGAGTAGAGGGGGAGATGCTGTCTATCGTGCCCAGGGACACTGTCCATGGTGCTGGAGCTGTCCGTGGTGCTAGGACCCGCTGGTGCTTGAACCAAGTGGAGACATAGCCTGGTTATGCGGAGTCAGAAGGCCACAGAGGGTGGCATGGGATCTGCACATTTTTTCCATGCCCAGGGATGCCTGTGGGCCCAGAGAAGGCTTGGACTTAAGTCCCTGGTCCAGCACATGGCCTCTGTCTTATTCCTAGGACAAGTTCCAGATTGGCTCACTGTGGTGTGATGTGGAAAGCCTAGAAACAGACCTGAGCAAGAGAAGCAGGACCTCTGCCGCTCTCATGTGCTGTCTCAGTACCGTCACCTTGGTGACTGAGGCAGTGTACTGGAGTAGCTGAGTCCCTTTGCCTTCTGCGTCCACTGTTGGGATGCTTGTGACCTTGTGAGTTTGCCTGTGGTGCCCCCTTCCTGTCACTACTGGGTGCTCAAGGAAGGAGCATATTGAGTGTCATGAAAGCTGCGTCCTCTCCCAGGATCTCCACTGCCATGCGTGGGTGTACTGATATTTCTCTGTGTCTGTCTGTGTCTGTCTGCCTCTCAGGCTTTTGGTGAGATAGAGTTTCTTAGTGTATCTTTGGGTTTTAGAACTCGTTCTGTAGACTAGGCTGTCCTTGAACTCAGAGATCCATCTGCTTCTGCCTTCTGGATGCTGGGATTAAAGGTATGCACCACCATCACCCAGTGGTTTCTTTCTTAAAATTGGCCACAAACAAACTTGGCCTTGATTTTTTTCCCTCTCAGTGCCTTACCTTAGCTTCACTTCACTGCAAACCCTTCCCCTCCTGTCTCAAGCCTCTTATTGCCCTTGCCCCACTGCTTCCGTGCTATGCAGTCATGGTCCCCAGTGATCCCCTACTTTGCTACTAAGTGATGGTGGTTGTGTTCCTGTCACCTAGCCTTTTAATGACATGACCCCTCCTTTCCTTATCTGGCTCCAAGAAGCCACCCTCATCTCTTCTCACCCGCTTCTCTCATATTCATTTTCATTTATTTTTATGTTTTCATCTTGAATGTATGTATGTGCGTCCTGTGCATGCACATGCCCATAAAGGTCAGAAGAACACATTGCATCTCCTGGAACTGGAGCTAGGAATGGTGGTGAGCCACCATGTGTGTGCTGGAAACCAAGCTTGGGTCCTTTGCAAGAGAACCAAGTGCTTTTAACCACTGAACTGTCTGTCCAGCTCCTCATCCTGCATCCCTTGCCGTTAACGCCTCTCCTAACTGCAGATGACCACATGCCACAGGCCTCAGTCCTGGCCTTGTCTGTCATCTTTTCTCCTGTTCAATCTCCTGCAGTCTTACTCATTTGCCAGTTTAGGAGCACTGCTGCCACCATGCACAGAGCTGTCTGTGGATGCCCCAAGACATGTGTCTGTGTGGTCGTCCAAGGGAGACTGAAGACTCAGGGCACCCAAGCCAGCCTCTGACACTGTCCCTCATGGCCTCAGCAGCACCTCTGCCTTCCAGTGTTGCTGAGGTAGAATTCTCTTGTTTTTCTCACTGTCTCTTTTACACTGTGTGTCTGTGTCCCAAGTTCCATGGGCTCCATCCTTACACCCTCACATTTCCCCAACCATTTGTGCCCAGGTCTGCCCATCTTTCTATCCACGTCTGCATCTCTCCATCCTGTTACAGAGGCATAATCCCAGACTTAACTTCTGGCTCCCTTCCCGGTCTATCCATCAAGTCCTCATCCTAGCAGCTGTGCCTACTGGTGCTAAAATGCATTACCACTTATCATGTCACAGCCCATGCCGCTGTGGGCAATCGTCAGACCTCCGCAGTGCTCCCCAGTCCCCCCCACCTTGTTATTGCTTGAATCTGCCCCTCCAGCTTGTGTTTCAGGCCTGTGCATTTGCTCTGCCCATCTAGAATGTTCTTCCAAGACCTACATAGGTTGCCCTCTCACCCGCTTTCTCATCTGCTCAGAGGCCACCTCGTCAGTGGCTGTCCTGCTGCTCCTTTGAATGTGTGTTCGTGTGTTCAGATCAACAGCAGGGGAAGCTGCTTCTTCTCACTGCAGTCTCTAAGAGTGCACAGGCCTTGGGCTGCAGGGAGCCAGGCTCAAATGTCTTCTGGAGGTTCTGAACCAGGCAGACCGGGGCCAAGCCACGCTGCCCACTGTGTCTGGAGGAATGTGATGGTTAGTGGGAGGGACTGGGACAGAGGTCAGACAGACTGGAGGTGGTGTTAGAGAGGGACACAGCCCTGTGTGGTCTTGAACACGACTTTGGATATCTCGTTAGGAACATGCTGAGGACTCTGGGTGGCTTATGAAGAGACCCTGGTAGTGATGGCTCCTGAGCAGAGAAGAACGGAGCAGAGGTTGTGGTGGTGTGGTGTCCACCGCCTCCTCGCTCCCTGTCCTAGGTGTTCTTTCTGCAGTGACTCTAGGCTGGGCTTGTGCATTTAGGGCCCATGAGTACCAGAAAACATGTTGCAGGGGAAGCAGAGGGACGGCTTGTGCAATAGAGTTTGTCCTCACAGAGGGTGCCCACCGCTTGGTGGGACCCAGCTGTCCTGCTGAGAAAACTTGGCACAATGGGCACCAGGCAGATAACCTCACTGACTACTGATGGCTCTCAGGGTGGTGACTCCACACCCATGGGAAGATTCCAGGTAGCCTGGAGGCCCACGTGTGCCGAGAACGACAGGAGGATGAGTATTCAGCTCACACTTTTAGAGGATTCTGTCCATGGTCTGATTTGTTGATTCTGACCCTGTAGTGGGGGAGGGGCATGCTGCAGGGGTCGATTACTTCATGGAGATCAGGAAGCCAAGAGGGGCCAGAGGCTGGAGGTTCCTCTCAAAGGCCCACCCCTGGTGACTATTTCTTCTAGCTAGGGCAGACTTCCTAAGGTTTCTGTTGCTTCCAAAAACAGTCCGCCAGCTTGGGACCAAGCTCCAGCACCTGTGCCTGTGGGTGACATTTTAATCAAACATACAGCTATTGTCTGCCTTTTAAAAGTTGTTTTATTTTTATTGTTTATTCTGTATATACACGTGGGTTTGGGCATGAGTGTAGGTGTTTATGGAGGCCAGAAGAGGGCACATTAGGTCCCCTGAAGCTGGAGTTAAAGGCAGTTGTGAGCTACCTGACATGGGGACTCGGACTTAAACTGAAGTACTCTGGAAGAGCAGTATGTGTGCTTACTGACTGAACCATCTCTCCAGCCCCTGCTTTCTACCTTTTAGGTTCCATCAGCATCACCCCAAGGACAAAGCTTATAACAGGTGCTCCCTGAGAGATACACTCAACCATATCCAGCCATTGAAGTCAGTTGTTTTAGTGTCTAATCAGCATTGTGGACTTTTCCAGAAACCTCACCTGTAGTTAGGAATATCTTTGATGGAGATTAGGGGCCTGAGATTACTTCTGCCTGTTTGTTTTTTTCAAGCCAGGCTTTCTCCATGTAGCCCTGGCTGTCCAGAAACTGGCTCTGTAGACCAGGCTGGCCTCAAACTCACTGAGATCCGCCTGCCTCTGCCTCCTGAGTGCTGGGATTAAAGGTGTGCATTGCCTTTTTATTTTATGCGTGTGGGTGTTTTGACTGTGTCTGTGTCTGTGTACCACATGCGTGCAGTACCCACAGGTGCCAAAAGAGTGTACCAGATCCCCTGGGACTGGAGTTAGGCAGTTGTGGGCCACCCTATGGGGGCTGGGAATTGAACCCGGGTCCTCTGGAAGAGCAGCAAGCTCTCTTTAACTTCTGAGCCATCCCTCCAGCCCCTAAGGTTACATTTTTAGGAACTCATGTTATCATCTTACTGTAGAAAACTAGCCATGAGTATCTGCATTTCCAGATTGTGGAATAGGCAGGCACTCTCTTGTCTTTGTGTTACAGGCAGAGCTGGGTACTCCCCACAGTCCAATTTTCCATGTATGTGTGTGTGTATACTTGTATGTGTCTTATGTGTACGAGTGGAGGTTTGTGCGTTGTACTACTGCACTGAGAATATGGAGGTAAGATGACAATCTCTGGTTCTTGCTTTCCACCTTTTGCTTCAGACAGGGTCTCTTGTTCTCTGTGGAGCATGCCAGGCTGGCTTGCCCATGAGCTTGCGGGGATTCTCCTGTCTGGTGCCCACCTCTCTGTAGGAGCACTGGCACTGCAGACACATGCTACTACTGCATCCAGCTTTAATCAGGTTCTGGGATCTGAACTCAGGTCCTTACACTTGTGTAGCAAATACTCTCTTCTCTGGGCTACTTCTCCAGCCCCCCATCTCCCCCTTACTGCTTCAGCTGCTTCACTGCTGTCAGTCCTGTCTTGGTGGCTCATGCCCAGGTGCCCCAGGTAAGCCCCCCTTCATCCTCACAGTCACCCTGAGGGACAATCTCTCACTAATGAGGTTCCTGATAATGACAGGTGGCTGGTGAGCACTCTGGTCCATGGTTATGGGTGGGAAGTGCAGTTCGGAGGAGTGAGGTGTACAGTTAAGTTGGCCTGGTAACCATTTAACATGTGGCCAGATGCAGAAGCCGTCTACCCTCCAAGGAGGGTGATGTATGGATGCTGAGCCGCCTGGAGCCGTCCTGTAGAGCATCTCCACCATCTGTCTCATCTCCTGCAGCTCTTTCCTTGGGTGATTTCTTTTGAGGGCAAGTTTTATTTCTCTCATTCTGCTACCCATTTGAATGCCAGGGTTCGTAGGAGTGGGTTCTTCATTACTTTGTGCTTTCCCTGTCACCTGTTGTTCATATAACCCCTGGTGTCATTCCTGTGCACCGGACTTGGGACTATGTGTCCTTGGGAGATGAAGAACACCAGGGTCAAGCCTGCGAGGTGAGTGGGTGGGTGCTGCAGGAATCCACGGAGGAGCGGACACTTCCTCCACAGCCTGTTAAAGTTAAAAACATTAATTAACCAGTGTGCACCCCAACCTTCCACAGCTTTAGGGATTGACCTAACTGGGGTGCTGGGAAATGAAGAAATAACAGACACACATACAGAAAATCTGGGATCCGGTGGGACATGCACTCTGATGGTGATGCACCACCAGCAGCTCGGAAATTCATTGGGTTTATTGTATGCAGCTGGACAAGGAGGCAGGCTTAGTTAATGTTGGTAGTGGTCTCTGCAGGGATGCAGTCTCAGGACAGAAACATCCAGGAGGGAGGAGGACTGTCCATATGTCAGCATCCACACATGGACCAGGGGGAGGCTTTGCTGTTCCCATGGGTCTGAGGCATTGGGGTTAACACACATTCAATCAGAACTGCTTCCACTTCCCATGCTTGTGTCTAGCTGGGACCTCCCAAGGCTTCAGGTGCTGAGTTCCTTCTTGAGAGGAAACACCTGCCACCATTTTCCTAATGTTTGACTAAGGCAGTTGCCAACAGGCTTTTAGGGACTTGGGAGTGATGATTCAGGGATCCCACTGGGAATAGGAGGCACCTCAGCATTTCCTAGGGAGAACATGGCTGCTGTAGGGGACAGTGGTGTATCCGCTCCAGCTGTGTTCTGCCTTCAGCTGGCACTGTGGAGTCTATAAATGTGTCCAGTGAACAACTTAATAGGACTTTCCTCAGTCCACCTTCCAGTAGGTGAGGTGGGTGGGGCACAGGCCATTGGAGCACTTGTGGGTGCAAGGATTCCAGAAGCTGGGTGACAGCGGAATCTTGCTAGAGATGGATATTCTTTGCGGTTGCTGTTTATAAACAAGCCGCCGCTCTCAAGACCTTTTCCTTGTATCCCCACACCTCCCTCCTCTTCCCAGAGCCATGGGTTCGAATCCATGACTTGCAGGTTTTGAGGCGAGTGCCCCAGTCAGCATCACCTCCTGGCTGATTACGGAACTGGTCGCCTGAGTGCGGAGGAAGGAAGCCACGAGTGTGGTTTCCAGCTCAACCCTGTGCTCTGCATGCTGCCTCTGATGGGCTGCTCTGCTGTCTATCCTTGTCTTCCAGGACCTGGTAACCATGGTGGAGCAGCTGGCCAGATTCCTGGGTGTGTCCTGTGACAAGGCCCAGCTGGAATCCTTGACCGAGCATTGCCACCAGCTGGTGGACCAGTGTTGCAATGCGGAGGCCCTGCCTGTGGGCCGGGGTATGTGTCCCCTCCCTCCTCCCTGATCAGGTATTCCCTGTCTGTCTAGGACTTTCTGGATGACTAATTTCTCTCTGGGCAGCAGCACTTGCTGGCCAGTGCCTGTTGAGGGCATGGTGCTCCAGGAGTAGGGCATGCCCTGCCCGCTTTCACATGTGGTGCCATAGTTCAAAGGGGCAGCAGCTGTTGGGGCTCATTTAGGCTCTGGGTAAGATGTGTTCATGCAGAGCTCTTCCCACTGGCTCAAGTAAAATATCCACAGAGCAGACCCAGGGCAGGGCTGTGGTGCCAGGGTGTTTTACAATACAGGCAGACCACTGACTTAGCAGTCTTCCTTCTGGTGGCTGTGACTCATGAGCTGCGGTGGACAGGAAGATGGATATCATGTGAGGAGATGTCCTCTTTCCTCCCTGACCCAGAGGATACTGGCCAAGTTGGGGGGGGACTTCTGGGTTTCGAGTGGCAGAGATGACAAATGACCCAGCCTCAGGGCAGCCAAGCATGGGTAGTCAGAGTCAGGGCTCTGTGGAGGTGACCCAGATGGAGATGGGACACCTTAGGAGCAGGAGGCAGTTGGTGGGCAGGCAGACTTTGGGGACGATGTTCCACACAGGAGTCATCAGGTCACTGTTGATATCCCAGAGCCCTTGAGTCAGTTTCCCAGCTCTTCAGGGTGTGTGTTAGCTCAGGCACTGATGTTCCAGGATGTCTCAGAGAAGTGGCCATGTTCCATAAATCCTTTCCAGGTAAGTATGGTCTAGGCTTGAAGCCAGCCACCAGCAGTGTGGTTTGGAAACTTTGAGGGGACCAGGAGCTATGAAGGTAGATCTTAAGACTTTGGGGTGGGGGGTGCCCAAGTTGGGGAGAAAATCCTGGCTCTGATTGCAGCCTGGCTGCCTCCAGCAATGTGTCTTCTTTCAACTGTGGAGCATCTATGGCTTCTGGACTTTTCTCTACATCCCAACTGCTGGGGGCCAAAGACAAGATGCTAAGGGTCAGGTGTACCGGGCCTTGCTAGAGAAGGCCTAACAACTGCTCCTCCAGAGAGCGGCTCACTGCACTGCATCCCTTGTCCCTTCCCGTGTCTCCTGGCTGCATCATCTTCTCAGGCATTTATTATTTTGAGTTTATTTGCCGTTCTTCAGTTTTGCTTTCATCAGATTTCGTTAACCCTGTCCGTGACCGCCTCCTCATCACCCTTTTGGTTTGCATGTGGTGAGTGCGTGGTTTGTGCATAGCACGCCAGGTCCCGTGTGCTCTGCTGAGTGCCCACACACTCCTTCAGAGGCGTCTGCTCTGTCACCGTCGGCCTTGGTTTTGCTTTATTTCAGTTCTGTGGTTTTGTTTTCTTTTAGCACATTGCCTCTTTACTCAGAAGATCGCCTTGAGGTGGCGAGGATGCAGGGGCTCGGGGAGCCGGCTGCATTGCTTAGATTTGGTTCATGTCACAGCATAAATTGTCTTGATTCCAAATCCTAAACCAGGTGGGTGACTCCTCTGACAAGCTCTCAGCTGGGAAAAAAATAACCGTGGAAACCTATATTTATAGTGTGGTTGGTCTAGAAGCTTCTAATTTGGTCCCTTTGGTATCATTAGAGGGTGGCAAGAACAATTTTATTTTACTTTTCCAACACAGACAGATGATGTCTCATTACCAAAGAGAAAGCCCTGATGTGTCAGGAGTTTTAGCCCAGCTACGGCAGGGCTGTGACTGCAGATCTGAAGTCCTTCTGGGACAAATGCTGAGGCTGTTGTTGGAGATGCCAAGAGTTCTGACTTCAGAACTGCCCCTCCCCCCAATCCCACTTGTTTTTAAAGCCAAGATACCTCATCGCTCCTGTGGATGGGAGGTTTGGATTACAAACTCTTAATCGTGTTGGCCTGGTTCTGGGTCAGCAGCTGGGGCTGTGGGGAGACTCCCTCTGGAGTTGCGGTACAGAATTTTTGTGTATGACACACTTGTGTCCAGCCTGAAAAGTGAGCTTATGCCATGGATGTTTCATTCATTTTAAGCCTTCTCCAACTTGATTTGAGTTTAAATTTATAGAATTCTCCACCCTTGATGACTTCCTACTGGCCCTTGGGATGATTTTTTTTTAACTTTTTCACATTCTCCAGAGGCAACTATTATGCCAACAGCCATTGGTGCTGTGGACCTGTGAGTCAAGGACTCCTCAGAGAACTGCCCTCAGCCCACAGTACTTCCTCTCTGGCAGGTTTATGGTGGGAACCTGCTGTGGTAGGTTCTGGAATCCGGAGCAAGAGGTGAAGTCCCTCTTAGTCACAGGTGTGGTCCTGTGTGATGCTTGGTGCACAGTTGACAGAAGGTGGGAGTAGAAAAGCTTCCCACCAGACTTAGGGACATTGGTTCCAGTCAAGTCTCACCACAAACAAGACTCACAGTGGTCTAGCTCAGGTGGCCCATCCCACCCAGCAAGTCAAGTTTCAGAGGGGTCTAGGCCCAGATCTGGAAACTTCCGGATCTATCCCCAAGGCTTCCTTTTGTTCTGAAATTGGTGGATACAGCCAGCTCTCCTCTGGTCTGTGTTGCAGGAAGGGTCGGGCTGTGGAAAGACATCTTCACTGTCTCCATGAACGAGAAGTTTGATCTAGTGTATAAACAGAAGATGGGGAAGTGTGACCTCACCTTTGACTTTTATTTATAATATCAGAAACCGCGAACTTGCATGCTCATGGTCCCCCCAGACGCTCTACTAGCCAAAAGTCCTGTTTGCGTTCATTTATTCCTTGCTGGACACACTCTGGAAGCTGCGTGGAAACGTTTGGCAGGGGGCGAGCCCAGTGGAGAGAGCGAGGAGTGTGATGCTGTCCACATCAGCTGCCTGGCCTGTAGCATTTGAGTCTCCACGTGGTGGCCATGCCACATGCACAGGCAGCGAGAATGTCTGCCTTGTACCCCATGTTATTCACTGTATTTTATAGCGCTTTTCACTGGAAATCTAAATAAATGTCTGTCAACCAAATGCAAGTCCATTTCCGTGGGCGAGCAGGAGCAGGCTGTGCCAGGATGGTAGGAAGCTCTCAGGGTTAACTGTAATTTTTGTACTCTTTTCTCTAGGCACAGCCACCCCACCTTGTTCTGAGATCAAAGGATGGGTTGGGATCACATGGGGGGGCTGGGGAGGTGGGTCTAGCCTGTGGTCTAGCCAGTCTTCCAGACCATCCTGCCACCAAGCCAGGGCCTGTCCAAGGCCATTTTCAGAAACACCTCCAGCATGCAGCTATTGGAGCCTAGTACAGAAGAGCCCAAGGAAAGGTCCGGGAGGGAAGCTGACCTGAGGCTGCAGGTGGCATCTGAAAGCACTGATGGCGTGTCAAGAGTCCCCACAGACCAAGAATTGGTATCTGCTACAGCCTTCTCTTGTCCCCAAGGCAGTGACTGGCACATTCCCACTGGCAAGCGATACAACATGGCATGGTTCTAAAATTCCTAGTTGCTGTCACTTGTTCTCCAGCTGTGCCAAGGCGACCTAGGAGACCTAGTCTGCAGGTTTGATGTTCTCCATGCAGATAGGATTGGCAAGCCTGCCCATCTGAGTGGGCACCTCCACCCTCAGAGTGTCTGAGGGAGCAATGGTCCTGTGTGCTACACAAACACACACACACACACACACACACACACACATATCTACCCCCGCTCTCTTCTGGCTCAAATTTGGCCCAACTGATGGCCAGATGAGAGGTGGACCAGCAGATTCCTGCTGGGGACTAACTTGTTCAGTTCTTTATCAGGCTTGGAAGAGCCGGAGTGGTGGTGGGAGACTCTGGCTGCGGAAGGGGCCTGCAGTGGGTGGTCTCTGAAGCAGGTCTGGTTGCAGCTGGCATTACCTCTGTCCAGAGAAAAGCTTGTGTGGGCCAGGTGCATGACTCTGAGGTGGGCATGGCAGCGCCTTTTCTGTGTGTCTGGGAAGGAAGGCTGCTTTCTGTGAAATTTTGTTTCTATTTTTCTATTTTTAGTACTGTATGGATGTTCTGGAGTCACACATGGTACTCTGTGCTTGCTTGCATCTTTAATAAAAGACATCTCCCTGCTTGTGTGGTGTGTATGCTGGGCGGAGAAGGGTCCCTGTGCATTCTCCTCGAAGGAGTGTGAGCCCAACCCCTGCCCTACCTCATCGGAATGGGAGAAAGAAGAAACTGGGGGAGAGATTTTGGTGTTTTGTGGCTCTCTTCTACCTGTGCAGTCTACCTGCCTCTGTCTCCAGCCCAGGGGATGGTGGGATGGAGACTCACCTGGTCCAACCCTTCCTGGCCATCTTCCCCAGTCCTGGAGGGGGGCAAGTCTGGGCACCATTTCCTCTGTTAGAGAGGGAAAGTCTATTGTGAAAGCAGATTCTGGTTAGTAATCTTGTGCCTAGAAGGGTCTGCCCTTAGGCATTCCCAAACTGGACACACATCAGGGAGTCCAGAGGATGCAGGGGGATGGACTCCATTGCCTGCTCTACCTATAACCCTTTGGCTTAGGCAGGGACCACAGTCCTGCTGTGTAGCAAGTGCTGTGCTAGGCAGCAAGAAGACGCAGCCTTATGAGCTTTAGTTCCAGTCAGAAACGAGCCAAGGAGAGTTAGGGCTAGTTCAGGATCAGGATTGCAGTTGTGGGCCATGGGCATCGAGGTTGCTAAGTGGATAAAGCCTGTGCTGTTCAAATATGAAGATCTGAGTTCAAATCCCCAGCCGTGTGTGAATGTAGCCACCTGTAATTCCCAGCACTTGGGAGGCAGAGGCAGGATTCACAGAACAAGCTAGACTAGCTTGTGTGGGTGGGTGAGATTTAGACTCAGTGAGAGATTGCCGTAATAAATAAGATGGCAAGCAAGCAAAGAGAACACTCGTTGTAAACCTCTAGTCTCCACATGTACACATGCACCTGCATGCACACGCATGTAAACATTTATGCACAGCACACACATCCCCCACCTCCAAAAAAGTAGATGTTGCTGCCAGTGAGCTCGCATGAGGACTTGGCCTTAGGAGGTTATGGGTGAGCAGGGCTGGTAGGCTCCAGGCATCCTGTATAGGAGCTGTTTGAGATTAACCAGGCATCCACTCAACAAAATGCCTTCTAGATCATAGGAACTTGGGTTCTGAACTAAAAGGAAGCCCCAGAAGGTTTAATCAGGAACATGCTACCTTATTCCTATTTTCTCTGGCTGTTGAGAGTTTTGCGTGAGGGTGAAAGCCCCTCATCCCAGCTGTACTGCTCAGGCTACGGAGTTGGGGCAGGACCTGAGTCTTAGAGGTTCCAAGCATTCCTGGTGGTCCCAGCTATTCTCACACGCCTCCTGCCTCTTGCTGTGGTGACAGGCACACAGAGTGATGGACAGGTATCTTGAGTACATTTAGAGAAGAGCCATGCTGGAGTGGAGCACTGAGGTGCTGAGCTGGGCTCTGGTAAGGAGTTGGACAGGCAGAGAAGGTCTCACAGGCTGGTAGCTCTAGAACTCTATGTGACCGGGCCCAGAGTTCAGGCCAGTGGTTGCCTGACTTGGATTCACAGAAGAAAACCCCAGAAAGCCTCTTGGGGAGCAGCAGAGCGTGTCCACTCTCCCTTAGAAATGGAAGTTCAGACCACTGCAGCCCTCCTGCTGAGGATCCCCGGGTCTCCTTTCCTGCCTCACCAGTTTGGTTGGTGTCCTGGAGCCTCTGTGAACTTGAAAGGCTTCCACACTTTAGAGCCAGGCAACACCTCAGGCATCATGCTGGACTTGCTCACTCTGTGGAATTGTCCCCACTACCAGGAGGGAGGCCGCTTTGGAAGCTGAGTAAAAGACCCCAAATCTTCCTGAGCCAGGCATAGTGTTACTCATCTGTAAGCCATCAGTAGGGAGGCAGAAGCAGGAAGTTCGTGAATTCAAAGCCAGTCTGAGACTCAAACAAACAGACAAACCTGAGGTGGGGGGCATGGGGAGTGGTGGTGGTGGTGATGACACATGCCTTTAATCCCAGCACTCAGGAGACAGAGGCAGGTGGATCTCTGAGTTCGAGGCCAGCCTTTTCTACAGAGTGAGTTCCATGACAGCCTCCAAAGCTACACAGAAAAACCCTGCCTTAAAACACTAACACCAAAACAAACAGAAAAGAACCCAAACAAATAGCCAAACCAAACAAGCTAACACTAAATCAAAACAAGAGTAGTGGTTCCTGCATAAAATGTGAGCAAGCAGGAGGCTGAGGCAGGAAGATAAGAGTTCAAGGCCTGTTTGGATGACAGTGAAACACTTTTCTCCAAAGTCCAAAATAAAAACTCAGAACTAAAAAAAGAAAACCCTTACCTAGTATGTCCTCTGCCCATCCCCATGTTGCAGGTCAGCCAGCACCACCTGGTGTCAATTCACAGCTTGGGTTTAGCTTAATTGGTTTTGTTTGCGGCCCAGGAGGTGGGGGTGGGGCAGAAAAGACACCATGACCCTATGTGAGCACAGACATCACCAAGAGCAGGGCCCCATCTGGGGGATCTCCTGGGGACAGCTTTTACCCACCCTCCTGTTTGCTGATAGCTGGGGAGGGCATTTGTCTCCCTTGCAGCTAGCCCTTCTCTGTGCAGCCAGCCCTGCCCTGCTTGAAAGCTTGGCATCCCTTTCCCACAATGTCACCCATCCTTGTACACTGCATGTTACATGTTTTAGAACAGGGTGGCACCTCAGTCTGGATATAGCCAGGAAATGGCCTCTGACCCTAGCCGCTGATTGTCCCATGACCTCGAAGCCTCATCCCACAGTGGTCCTTGTTATCCCCTGGCAGATGATGTCCCTATTAGGCCTGGCTGACCCTTGGAATGCTCACCTTCCTCCTCCTTCCCTGAGCTGCCCAGCCCCACACTTCCACCCAGGAGCATCCCTTCCTGCACTGGACAGGCTCCTCTACATTTCCGTTCCTGCTTGCCTTCTGTCATGCATGTCGTCACCTGGTACTCCTCTGCCTCCATGGACAGGGCTGCCCTGGGAGCAGGGGTGTGGTGCCTAACCAAAAGCTGATGAATATTGTCACATCTCAGTGCCCAGAATCTTCTATGTGCTGAGCTGGTAGAGCCTGAACTTCCCAACTCAGGCACAAGCTGAGCTCCTGGCTACTGGCTCCTGGCATGACCTGTTTCACAGCGGTCAAAGCTCTACCATTCCTCTAGGTGGCGCCAGTGAATCACTCCAGGATACTGTGCCTGGTGCCTCTCCTCCCAAGTCCCGTCCCAGAACTCGGTGCCAGGAAGCCACTGAGTCCTTCCTAGGACATTCCACTTGCCTCTTACCCCTCCCCTCCTTGACCTTTGCTGAGCACCTCTTGTGGTAAAGCTAAGGGCTGCAGACAGCCTTGGCCATTCTGCTCTCCTTTAGATCTTTGCTCATTTCTAATCTTCTTCCTCATCCCTCTGTGGGCTCATTGCTCTGCCTACCAAAAGCCAGACACTAGCCAGGCAGATGAAAGGAACCACAGGGGAGAGCAGTGCTTGCACCTTGGAGGTTCAGAGTTAGCAGCCTCAGGAAGGGTGGGAGATATTGCTGGGTATAAGCAACAGGCAGGAAACAGGATCTGGGAACAGGAAGGGCAGCCCAGGGAGGAATGGACAGCATATAAGGAAATGAGGCCATGCTATTTTCTTACCTGGAGTCCCCCAGCCCTGCCACCATTCCTGAGACCACAAGGAGACCTTGCCATCTTTGGCCAGGGTTCCCGGTGTGCAGCCCCCAGGGCCTCCTGTGACTTTGGCACAGGTGTCTGGAGAGGGCAGCTGAGCATGACGACTGTAAATCTGCAGCCCAGGGGGGGCGAGGCCCGCAGGAGACTGCCAGCCACCAAAACACCTGCCACGCGATGTGGCCATAATCATGGTCTCCAAGGCACGCTGGGCTTCTGCCAGCTTCTCACACCAGAGGACAATCTGGCTCCTGCTCGGATCCCAGTGTGGTTTGGCTCTGAGTCTGAGCTGTGGGGCCCTGAAACTTGCCTCAGAAAGGCGCCTCCAGCTGCCGCAGGAGGGAGCTTGTGTTTTATTAAAAATGGTTTCTGAGAAACCAGACAGTGCTAAAGTGTGTCCAAAAACTGAAAGGCAACCAGGAAATACATCTTATCTTTTAAAATTTTTTATTTGTGTGTGTATATGTGTTTGTGTATGTATGTATGCGCATGTTTGCAGGCATGTATGTGTATATGCATTTGTGTGTGTATGTATGCATGTTTGCAGGCATGTGAGGCCAAGAAGTCCCTGTTGAGTGTCTTTCTCAGTGTCTCTCTGCCTTGTTTTGGGGGCTAGGTCTCTCATGGAGCCTGGAGCTGACCAACTCAGCTGGTGGCCAGTGAGCCCCAGGCATCAACTATCCCCACCTCTGCACCTGGCTCTTTTATGTGGGTTCTGGGTCCTCAAGCCTGTGCAGCACACACTTTATCTACTGAGCCATTTCCCTAGCCCTCAGCATCTTGTTTTTTGAAGCCACCATCTTGATGTGTGGTGTTGGGTACCAGTTGAGAGGAAGTTGGAAATGCCTCATGGTGGGTTGTCTCTGTGGAGGCACACACTTCCTTGTTTCCCTGTATGCCCTTGGGAATCTCTGGTGAATGGCCATAGTCATTTGACTGTTATTCCTGCTTCCCTTCCCCGCCTGTTCACAGTATACCACAGCGTCCAAAGAGGGAGGAAACTCTTCTTTAAGGGGAACCGGCTGGCTGCATCTCACTTCCTTCCCTCTGCCAGGAACTCAATCCAAATGTGGAGAGTGTGAGGGCTTTGAGCTCCCTTTTGGTGGACGCTTCACTTATATTGTGTCTGGGATACGGCGAGCTCCTTCTTGGAAAGCTTCAGGAGGCCTGGGCCCAATCCCTTTTTACTTCCCTTGGTGTTAAGAATGCTTGATGTTAGCAAGAACGGGCTGGAGAGATGGCTCAGAGGTTATGGGCACTTGCTGCTCTTGTGGAGGACCCCAGTTCTGTTCCCAGGTGGCTCACAACTGCCTGTAACTCCAGCTCCAGGGGATCTGAGCCACACCCATCCTTTGTTTCTAACTCCTGTTAGTCTCTGTCCCTCACCTACACCTTAAATACAACCTTAAGAATGAGACTTGACTTGCCGATCCCCCCCCAGCACACACACACACACACACACACACACACACTATTTACTTGAACTGTTAGGAGCCTGGTAAAGTGAGGCTGACAGGATGCGGTGACTGTCTCTGTCCTGGGTCCCTACCACATCTGGGCTGTTGTAGAGGGAAGGAAGCCTGGAGGCTGTCCCTGCATTAGCTTGGTCTCATCCTGAGACAAGATGTGGCTACAGGCTTCTGTCCATTGAAGGGAACATGCCGGGACTTCTAGCCATGAATTTGGTGAAAGGAAGAATTCCCTGTATGCTGTTTTCTATTTTTTTAACCATTCTCCCATTTCCTTCCCAAAGTGGTTGTTTTCAACCCCACCCCCACCCCAGTAGCAGATGCCTCCCTCATCACTCTCCCAACACTGCTTAGCATAGCATTCCTTTCCTATCAGGTAATCAATAGGTGCTTGTTAACTAACTAAAGGCAAATTAACTGCTAAACAACGCTAATTACAAACTGTTGAGAGAGCCCTGCTCTTAGCAGAGAGAACTGCTGGTGATTGCTGGGATTTGCTTGCTGTCCAGGTGGATGCATCTCGAGATCGCTCTGCTCTAACTGCAGCTCAGTTCTGGGGGGGGGGCATCCTCCTAAGACGCCTGCAACGTGATGGTGAAATCAGAAGTCCCAGTGTGTCCCATTGTGTGCATTGTGTGGTCTTGTTCAGGAGCAAGACAAGTGGGTTTTGATTCCTGTTTCCATGAGAGGAGATAGGCAGCAACCATGAAAGGGGACAAGGGGCTCGATGGTGTATCAGCACGTCAGGGGAAGACAGGAAGATGAGGTGCCACACCGAGCTGCACAGTCTCTCTCCAGATTGAATCCTAAAATGCTCTAGGAAAAGGCCCCCTGCTTACAGGTTATTGTCAGTTATTGGCAATGACCGTGTTTAAAATGTGCGATTTAGTTAGTTTCTGGCTGAGGGAATGAAAATGAGCAGGCCTATCATTTGTCAAGGTAAATATGGGGGGTGGGGAGAAGAAACAGAAGGGGGGGACTATTTTTAGTCAAGAAAAATAACTGCAGCAGGAGCTACTTACAACTCATTTGGTTTAATTTTCAATTATTTTGGATTTCCTTATTTTATGCATATGGGTGTTTGGCTTGCACGGATGTATATATGTGAAGCCTGTACATGCTTGGTGCCCACAAAAGCCAGAGAGGGCATTAGATTCCTTGGAAACTGTAGTTAAGGATCCTTGTGAGCCACCATGTGGGTGCTGGGAACAGAACCCAGATCCTTTGGATGAGCTGCCAGGGCTCTTAACTGTTGAACCACCTCTCCAGCACCCCTCATTTACTTTTTGTGTAATTCCCTTTCTCCTAAGCACAGCTGAGTTGAGGCTGGTCTGCATTTGGGAGTCCACCAGCAGGACAGTGTCAGACTCCTGGTGATGCTCTCAGCCTGCGCGTCCATGTGGTGACTGCACTCTTCCACCAACCTTCAGCAGTGGCAGGCACGCTGGAGAGCTGGGCAGCTCCTCAGGGTTTTGCCACATCTTCTGCTTATTTTCAGTGCAAAGGTATAATCTCTACTACCCTCTTCCTGGACTGGCAGAGTGACAAGTTATCACTCTAGTCTCATCTCTTAGGCATTCACAACTGGGAAGGAGGTTGCTGTGAGTGCCCAGACCTACAGCACTGCCTGAGGATTGTGGCCGTGCAGCAGTCTGTCTTCTGGATTCCGACAGTAATGAGTGATCTGTTGACTCGCCTCACTGTAAGAATATTTTCCCTTCCACCCCCCCACCTTTTTTGGTGGCAGTACTGAGGATGGAACCCAAACTATATGCATCCTAGGCAAGCTCTGGGCTCTGCCACAACTCCTCTGACTCCTCATGATTCTCTCTCAGGGGTGTCACCAGAGGGCTCGGGCAGGGCAGCAGAGACGTGATGGAGGGTGATGTGTGGGCAGTCTTGTTTCCTGGGAGGTGAGTCCCTCAGGTTCCTGGTGTAAATGATGCTAACGGAGATATGGGAGGATGTACACCCCACAGTCCAGGCCCCAGCCTGTTGAAAGCAGCTCTTTTCAGGGCACCCCTCCCCCACCCCAGCTCTGAGGGAATCAGCAGGGTGGGGAAAGTTTTCCCAGAGGAGATGACAGTCATCAGACTGTTGGTCAGGACCACTGTCTCCATACAAAACTTGGTCTGTTTGGACAGAGATCAAATCCACACTAATAGGTGCTATGGTTTCATTGGGTAATAAACAAGTGAGCTGAATATAGCTTCTTGTGAAAAATAGTTAACTCTTCACATAGAAGTGAGAAATTTCCAGAGCAGGAAAACACTTCAGAGTAAAGATTAGGGGGGATAACAAAAATAAAATAGCATGGGTGGGAGCTGAAGTTAGGGCCAAGTGCTGTGTATGGTGTGCCTCCCTCACATAGACAAACCCATGGGTATAGTTAGGAAATTGTCTCAGGGTTTCTATTGCTGCAGTGAAACACCAAGACCAAAAGCAACTTGAGGAGGAGCGAGTTTACTCGACTTATTACACTTCCATGTTATAAGTCTATCATCGAAGGAAGTCAGGACAGGAACTGGAGGCAGAAGGACCTAGAGGTAGGAGCTGATACAGAGGCCATGGAGGAGTGCTGTGCACTGGCTTGCTCCCCTTGGCTTGTTCAGCCTGCTTTCTTATAGAACCCAAGACCATCAGCCCAGGGGTGGTACCACCCACAGTGGGCTGGGTCCTCCCCCATCAATCACTAATTAAGAAAAGACAGTAGGCTTGTCTATACCCAATCTGATGGAGGCATTTTCTCAATTTAGGTCCCCTCTTTTCTGATTACTCTAGCTTGTGCCAAATTGACCTAAAACGAGGCACAAAATTAAGCCAAGCCTTGTGGCACCAGCCTCCCAGATCCTTGGGAGGCCAAGGCAGGGGATAGCATGTTCAAGATCTTCGTAGGCTACAAGGCCAGCCTGGGAAATTTGGTGAGGCACTATTTCAAAGTATTGATGGCTGAGGGGGAGGGTGGAACTCAGGGGTAGAGAACTTACCCAGCATGTGGGAAGCTTTGGGTTCAACCACCAGGATCATGGGAAAAGAAATCAGCCACAGTTGTCTTGGGATATAAGTCATTGGTACAGTTCTTCTTGTTTGTTTCTTTTGGTTTTGTTTTTATTTTTGTAATAGGGCAGGACCATGCTTTTTTTTTATTGCTATGGCTCTGTAGTATAACTCAACATTAGGCGTAGTGAGGACTGTAGCAGGCTTTCTTTTGGGCCACCAACCAACTCCCAAATTGTGACACAGAGACTTAATATTAGTTATGAATGCCTGGCCTTATCTCAGCTCTTGTTTCTTGCTAGCTCTTATAACTTAATCTGTTTCTCTTCATCTATGTTTTGCCTTAGGGATTTTTTCTTTTTTAAAATTTATTTATTTATTTATTTATTTATTTATTATGTATACAATATTCTGTCT
>LOJH01006166.1:43281-54229 GCA_001685095.1 Ellobius talpinus | reverse complement strand
AACTGCCTTGGCCTGTTGATAGGGCAGAACTTAGGTAAGCGGGGAAAACTAAACGGCATGCTGGGAAAAAGGAGGCAGGGTCAGTGAGAATCCATGTAGCCCCTGCTGGAGACAGACACCAGATGGAACTTTGCCCAGTAAACCATACCCACGTAGCAATACACAGATTACTAGAAATAGGTTAAATTAAGATGTAAGAGTTAGCAAATAAGAAGCTAGAGCTAATGGGCCAAGCAGTGATTTAAATAATAAAATTTTGGTGTGATTATTTTGGGGCTGAGCAGCTGGGAACCAACAAGCGACCTCCCTGCAACAATAATATTTAAAAGTATTTATGAACAGTAGACAAATGAAAACAATTTGCTTTTAATTAGAACTTTTTGTCTTCTGTAACTGGCCTCCACTAGAGCAACATGTGTCAAATGTATCTATGTGTATGCATATTTTGGGTGTCTTAAAAGTTTTGCTACCTCAAATTTAATAAAAATGCTTTTCTCCTGAGTGATTGCATTCACACTAGCTAGATCCTGAAATCAACGTGCTTTGTAAGATAAATTTTATCTCTCGCCTCACAAACACAAAAAGATCTATAGGGGAATAAAACAGAGTCTGTAGTTGATTTTGATGCCCTAGGGAACAGGAGCCAATGAAGTCCTAAAAAGATGATTCATTTTAGTCCATGTACCTTTTCAAAAGTAAAATTATTTGAGGGTGGAAAAAAATCTATTCCCTGCTGCCTGCAGCAATGCTTTACTATGAGAAGAGTCTGTCATGCGAATTTCCTTTACTTGGGGTTCTAAATAGTTATAGAATCATCACAGTACTTTATAATGTTTGAACTGACTTGTTGAATAAGATTATCCTGTGGCTTTTCTTAGAATAAACATAAGAAGTACACTCTGAAATGTCAAGTTCGTAATAAGGAAAAGGTACCACCCAATGGTTGTGTAGGAACTGAAACAATCATGAAAGAATTGATTCTTTTTACCAAACCCTCAATTCAATAGATGCTAAATAAATACTAATTAAACATTCTCCTTCTAAAGGAAGGAATAGAATATATTCATACTCTAGCTGTTTATTTTGCAGCAGGTCACACACACGTTGACATCACAGATCATTTCAGATATTAAGACACTTGAAGCACATGAGAATGTAACATAAATGTAGGCTAGCTTGAGTGTCTTGAATATCTCATTTACTTTGTCCATGTGTTAGGTGTTCCTACATAACTATGGCTGTGTTTGTGTGTTAGATGCTGAAGCCTATGAACTTCTTAGTGGTCTGATGGTGAACATAAGTCATAGTAGACTGAATGCTGCTCCTTGCTAGGAATAGGGTCACTTCCATTCTGCCTGTAGAAATCCCCTCTTAGATCTCAGTTTTGCTTTGAAACAGCTGGTTGTACTGCTTGGGGGTAGGGGGCAAGTGTCATGCGAAAATTCTGTGAACGAGAGGAAATGCTTAAAAGTCTGCTGTTGCTTATGTCTTATGCTAAGCTTTCTCTTCCTAGGCTTCTAAAATATATTAAAGAAGTAAGTAGAAGAAGAGTTGAACACATATAACAAGAAAGAAGGTGGATGCTGACGATTTGAAAATTACACAAAAACCGCAGCTCAGGGTTGGGGAATACGAAAGAGTAGGTAGGTTAACTAAAACCAAAGATTCTGATTAAGCATTATGGGAACTCAGTAGTTCATAAGTTAATGTCAAAATGTAACTTAAAATAGAGTCTAAAATGAATTTCCCTGAGTGGGTGGATATTGTTTCTCCCAGAAGATATAGATTATTAATGAAAATTCAGTACAGGGCATGGGAAACTTTCTTGCAAGTTATTGTTCAGAGAGGCCCCAGAGGCCTCCAAAACAGCATAGACTATTACCATATGCCTTGATTATCCGCCATGACTACATGGCAAGACCCAGAAATGTAGAGAATGTTCTGGTGGCAGAGATCTATGGTTAGTTTGGAGGGAAAAGGGGAGGGGGGTTATATGATCATATTTCTTTGTATGTGTTTATGAAAGGTTAAAAAATTAAAAAAACTTGCAAAAGGAAAGTGTGTTGAGAGTTTGAAATACACATGGGTATGTGTAGTCTCTAATGATATTTGGTTTATTAAGATGTGAAACTAAGGAGCTATGTATAAACTCCATGAGCATCATTTTTAATGATGGGATTTGAACAAAGGTGTAGAAAAGTAAAGGGCCTACATTTAAGGAAATGGATCTAAAACATATTGTCATCAGGCATTCATCTCAATGAATTCACCAGAAACTCAATGCTTAAACAATCCTACCTAGAAGAACTTATTCCAAAACTAATATCATAATGAACTAAATTTGAATTTTATTATTAAGCTTCTAAAGGGACAATAAATTTTTGATCATATGTCTAACATGTATTGATTTAGTATTGATTCTGTAATTTGATCTATAATTACTTACAGATGTTCCTAATATAAAACAATTGTTATACAGATAAGTGTAGTTATTTTAAATGTACTTATTGGATGTTAGAAAAGTAATTGTTCAGAGTCATTTCATTTAAGACAAAATGGTAATGTTATTTTCTGTAACTAATTATGGTTAAGCAGAAAAACTCAATTTTTCTTCAGTCATGGGTTTCTTAACTTATATTCCTTAACCAAATGCAGTAAGAATTGATTTGCCATTAGTCACTAGCCCTGATTGACTGTTACTAGCCCTGGGGAAAAGTTGTTATAATACGTTTGATGATAAAATGCTATAACTATTTTAAAGCATCACATAGATTTACAAAAAGCAATATTATAGACACTGAGTGACTGTCCCAATGATCAGTTCCCTTTGTGGTACACCCCAGCTGTCAGGACTCCACAGTCAGCCCCAACCTGTCAATGAAGATGGCTGGACAGGTATATGGAGA
The DNA here is from genome assembly GCA_001685095.1 of Ellobius talpinus. Lineage (NCBI taxonomy): Eukaryota > Metazoa > Chordata > Mammalia > Rodentia > Cricetidae > Ellobius > Ellobius talpinus. Next base: position 51,323 of record LOJH01006166.1, on the reverse strand, counting down.
GTTTCCATTTTGGAAAAATAAAGAACCAGTCTAATAGTGGATCCTAGAATCAAAACAATATCTTTTTCTTCTACACGTCTGACCAAATCTGAAAAAAGGCAACACCCACTTAACAGCAACATATCACGACAGGTCCTGAAGGCACCTGTGCAGTGCCAACTAATGCTGAGCATCTCTTCCCTCTGAGTAGATGGTGCTGTAGCCTAGATTCCATAATTATATAAAACAATTGCTAAAATATCCACCTACAATTTTGACCATCAGAAAGAGGCCCGTAATATAAACCTTACTATGTTAATCCAGCAGCAGAAATTAGTTGACCTTTCTTTAAACACCTCATATCCCCTTTTGGGATATAATAATACTACAATGCCCATCCCACTTTTTATTAGATGTGGTTCTGTGCCTAATTTTTGATAAAATAAATGTTGGAAGATGCAGTGCATATTTTAAAAAACATGCCCACTGTATTTTCCCTTTCTTTTTACTTCTGTTGGGTAGGTGTTGATTCCTGATCCTGTTTCAGAATTATATTTCCTAAAAAAATATTTAACAACTTAAGTTATGTTTACTTAAATATATGACTATAAGAAGTTCAGGGTTCAATATAGCTAAGTGCCAACACAGTTAAGCTAAGTATTTCTAATTTTGTGACCCATTGCATTCCACCATACTGTTTATTCCTGTCCTACGAATGTGGGAAGTCACAAGGGCACAGATGAATACTGTATCTTTACCTGATAGTCACTATTCGTGGCTTCTTTGATGATGAGTACTTTCAAATCCATGTGTTTCACTTCTTCTATGCCATTTTGGGTTTTGATAAAAACGATTCACCCAATGAATATGTCCTGAATACTAAATATGTACCATGTACCATTTCAGGTTCCAGAAGGTGTGAAAGGACACAACAAGCAACCCTGCCTCATTTGAACTTCTTGACTGTAAATGCCTAGCGTAGAAATAAGGCTTTGCTGATACAAATGCAATATACTCAACAATCCACTTTAAGAATCCTATAATTTTGCATTTTCTTAGCAAATCAGGAAGGACCAGTGATGTCTGAGGTCTACAGATATGAAATATAAACTATGGCAGACATGAAATAATAAAATGCCAAGCTTTATCCATTAGACCAAACAACCTGTGGGGACAGATTCTTCACAGATGTCTAGAACTTGTTTAGCCCTTTAGCTCCCCTTGGCATCTCCTCTTTCTGGTGTCTCTTCTGACTCCGTTCCATGCTGCTTCCAGGATGGCCAACATCGAATGGGCATAGGCCCCCCGAGAGTGCTTGGCTTCCAGCCCTTGTACTTTCCTTTCATTCTCATCATTCCTGGTTCAACTAAAGCTAGGCTTTGGGAAGAATGGCTCAAGTACAATTGAGAAACAGGGAAAATTGCTCTCTTAGTGGTGCCCCCTTCTAAGCAGTGGAAGGCAGAGGTTGGCAGATAGATATTGGTTCTGGACACTATCAGAAAATGCAGTCATCCCTAGGCGGACTATAAAAGGATGATTTCTCAGCAATAATCATTGAGCCACATCTGGTACGAAGCAGTGTCCATCTCAAGGGTTTATCCACTGGCATCTGTTCCACCTTTGTATCCATTTCCTGGTCATTCTTTGTGGTTATACACTCTCACTCGTTAGTAGTTAGTCTATTTTCTGGGAACACTGAATTACTATACGTATCAGAATATGACAGTGAGAACGAGAGAGCTGCGAATGACATGATATTAGAGTGGAGAAAAGGTGATCTTGTTTCTAGGTGTGGGTTGATAGGTGAGCAATGACAGGGAAACTCAGGTTCTCAGATTTCATTTCAAAATATGACTATAATTAGACAGATACACTGGATACAGTTTGGAAGATGGAAGACTATAAAATGTAAGAATGAATTAATCTTTCATAGACGATTCACAGTGGTAATCAGATGGCGATTCTTAAAGAGAATGTATGTGGTGAGGCTCAGAAATCAGATAATGGAAGATGGATGAAAGATGAAGGCAATCACAAATTACCAGGCATGACGGTAAGCCTTTAGTAAGTTAAAACCTCATGAAGGGGCCAGAGAACGAGGAAGAACCATGTTTGGAAGTGCTACCTGTTTTGTTACACATGAAAACCATCCACAGGTAAAATGGACCTTTCCTGATGTCTCAGTCCAGTAGCTCCAAGGTGGGAACTCATAGCTTCCTTCCTACAAAGTGCCAGGACATTCTGTGGTTTCTTCAATGATCACACCATGATAGCAATGATCCTGCTAATGGAGAGAGCCTTCTCCTCTGTAGGGCAGCTAAGGAGGCCCAGCCCAGTGTGCTTAGTCATTCTTCAAATGCATTCCTGGAATTTTTGCAAATTGGGAGGTTGAAATATTTATCTCAAGCAATTTGTAAGACACCTAAGTTGTTGTCACCTCTGTTGTGGGTGTTGACAAAAATTTTTAGTTAAACCCAAGATTAACTTTTCCTATTTATTAACTTGCCACTGATCTACTTTCTATAGAGGCCATGCTCCTCTGTGATAGGATATTGAAAAGGTAACTTTGCCCCAGAATCATTGAGATGCACTCAAGAAAAATAAATAATGTAATAGGAAAGGAATAAGAATCCCAAACAAGGAAGATTAAAAATAAGTGAGACTAAATAAAACACATGATCAGCCATGTGGCTCAGCAGATAAAGATGTTTGTTGTGAAGCCTGAAGACCTGAGTTCAAGCCACAGGATCCACAATATGGAAATAGAAAACCAACCACTGCAAGTTACTCTTTAACTTTCTTCACACCCCTTCCACCTCTCTCTCTCTCTCTCTCTCTCTCTCTTTTATTAGAAGTACTAGAGGTAAGCCATGTTGGTAATTCCTTCAAATATGTTTTCTTAACTGTGGGAAACACTGACATGAATTCCAAGGTGACAGGGAAATGATGTATTTCTATTTGCACAAGTTCCAGGAGATCTGAATCCAGCAGTGAGAATTCCATGTTGAATTAAAACTTAACATGGAGACATAAAGACCATGTTTCCCATAGGGAACTGGGTCTGCATTAAGCCCTGTAGAGGGTTTGCATAAAATTACCCAGGCCTTTCCTGCTGTGTCCTGGAGGATAAAGGAAAATGAACTGATGGCCTTACAGATGAGACAAAACAACATGAAAAAGGCAACTTGTGTAGGGGAAGGGCTACTTTGCTTATATTTCAATATCACAGTCCATCACTGAAGGATGTCAAGGCAGGAACTCCAGGGATGGTCCTGGAGACAGGACCTGATGCAGAGATGCAAAGGTGGGCTGTTTACTGCCTTGCTCCTCATAGCAGTACAGCCTGCTTTCTTAAAGTGCCCAAGAGCACCATCCCAGAGGTAACATCTCTCATAGTGAACTGGGCCTAATCACATCAATCATCGCTCAACAAAATTCTCCACACAGACATACAGACATACAGACATACACATCCACACATATTCACACAGGCCAATCTGGTGGGAGATTTTCCTCAGTTGAGGTTTCCTCTTCTCAAACAACTCCGGTTTGTGTCAAGCTGACTTAAAACTAGCAAACACATAACCACAAAGTAGAATATTGTCATCTATATCTCCGAAGATGCTTGCTCAAGAAGTGTGTATGTCTCTATCCATCCATGACACTTGTGGTTTTTTTTCATAAGATCAAGTTCTTTGTACTAGAAGACACCAGCAGTATAGCCACTAGAGTGTCATTTTAAAAAATGAAACTTTTTATTTTTATTATTCATTATTTCATTTTTAGCATACAAATAATGGGCTCTTTATCATATTTTATGTATCTAATTATACTTTGAGTTTGTTTACCCAACCCACTTCCCTTATTTGTTGTGCTGTACTCCACTTTCAGGGTCCAGCCCTTTTCTACATTCCTGCCAAATAACTCTCCCTCAGCTTTCTTGTCATGTGTGTGCATGTGTGCATACGTGTGTGTGACTATGTGAACATGTGTGTATGTCTGTGTAGGTATGTGTCACTCCATGTGTATGTCTCTGTGTGTATCTGTGACTGTGTGACTCTGTGTGTGTGCATGTGTGTCTGTGACTGTGTGAATATGTGTGTATGTATATGTCTATGTGTGCAACTGTAACTGTGTGAACACGTGCATATATGAATATCTGTATGTGAGTATATGTCTCTCTGTGTGTATGTCTCTGTGTGTATCTGTGACTGTGTGACTCTGAGTGTGTGCATGCGTTCTGTGACTGTGTGAATATGTGTGTACATGTGTCTGTGTGTACAACTGTGACTGTGTGAACATGTGTGCATATGTGTGTCTATGTATGTGTCTCTCTGTGTGCATGTCTCTGTGTGTATCTGTGACTATGAGAATTTCTGTGTGTGCATCTGTGTTGTGACTGTGTGAATGTGTGTATCTCTGTGTGTGTATCCATGACTGTGTGATATGTGAATGTGTGTGAGTATGTGTATTTCTGTGTGTGTATCCATGACTGTGTGAACATGTGTGTATGTGAATATCTGTGTGTGAGTATGTGTATCTGTGTGTGTATCCATGACTGTGTGAACATGTGTGTATGTGAGTATCTGTGTGTGAGTATGTGTATCTCTGTGTGTGTATCCATGACTGTGTGAACATGTGTGTATGTGAATATCTGTGTGTGAGTATGTGTATCTCTGTGTGTATACCTCTGTGTATCTACAACTCTCTCTCTATGTGTGTGTTTGTGTGTGTGTGTGTGTTTAACTGCAGATGGAACTCAGTGCTCACCATTTTCACTGTGATTACCGAGTACATTCTCAGCAATTTGCCATCGAGCCTCTCAGTCTCTGGCTTCTGCTCACACGAACTGTGTTTATCAAGCTCACTCCATCCTCCCCACACCCCGTCCCTGCCTGTGTGCTGTACACTATGCAGCTGCTCCCACCAGAGGTACTTTGCACATGTGTCACATCTAGTTGGAATACATCTTTCCACCGCCTTCTTCTCTGCTCCTAAATCTCGCTATTCATATCTAAGGCCAGGTGTTGCTCACTCCAGTACTTCACTACTTTCCATCTTGTTCCTCCCATGAGAGCATTTATCATAATTGTACTCCGATCACAGTTGTGCAATCCATTTTAATTACCAACTCAGCAAAACCAAAGATAGAATCAGTTTCTTTTCATTATTTATTCCTTGGGCTCCAGAAATACAGCTGACATTGCTAAATAATTTTGGAAAAATGATAAATAATTCTTTAAAATAGAATAATGCAAATACTTTAAAAGTGTGATTTCCTTTGTTAAAAAAACTAGAATGATTTCACTTGTCTGTATTTTTAATCATAGGTTAGGTAAGTGACTGTCAGCATAGTGACACGTCACCAAGGTCATGATTTTCTCTACTCCCTAACTATTGCTTGAACATCTAATCAGAGAAATCCTAAATGCTGATGAAGCTCTCAGCTCATTTTAGGTTGAAACTTACTTCTGAGGTTAAAGGGAATTTTTTATTTTATTTTGAGATTGCACCAAACTTGGACCAAAGTGGAGTTTCCTAATTCATCAGCAGATTGATACCTCTAAAGTATTAAAGCCTAGCACATAATTTACTTTCAGTTACCTTGTTTTATGTTTTATAGTTATAATAATAAAATAATAACAATAATAATAGTAATAAAATATTTATGCTTCACACTTTGAGATGGTGCAAGCATTTCTTGAATGCTGCTATGTACTTTCTGGGATCCAGGTCTTAAGCAACAGAAAGGTCATAGGCTCTCTACCTCATAGGTGGTCAAGGGGCCCTTGGGTAGGTGGTGAAAGATGCCTACACACATTGCTTCTTCACCCTTTCCTTTTCTAGGCCCGGAATCACTCCCACTGGTGAAGTTTTCCCACCTCTATCCCAAAGCTGAATCTCTTCCAGAGTAAGACAGGAAAAAAAAAAGATCTAGCAAGTTCTATGTCAGAGACTAATATGTGATACACTAGATTTCATGTAGATGCAGGCTATGAAGTCAAAGGGTATCTCATTGAATAAAAATGGTGATATGTCTCAAATGCTTCTTTGTGCATACTTGCTGCCTACCAATTTTATGGTATTTGAATCCGTTGTGGAGTTTTATAATAGGAAACGTGACAGGTGTTAAATGCCTTATGCCTTTTCACAATTAACAAAGGTATGTAGGAATATTGTGTAGTATTTGTATTAACTATGAAAATGCTAAGTGTACCTATTTAGAAAAATTTTCACAGTTATGTCTACTTTCACTTTGGAAAATTTAAAAAGAGCAATGAAAACTATTGCTATACCACCTCTTTGAAAGGTGCGTGGTACTAAGCACATGTCTGCTCTAGTTAGCTAATCGGTGAACTTTGAAGGGCAGTTTTGAAACTTTCCAACTTGTTCATTTGTGGTTTATTGCCTCAATTTCCTTACTTCAGCTGGAGTGCTTTTTTTTTATTTCTTGAGGATGGTGCTTGAAAACTAGATGACTCTTACTCTGTCTTATAACAAGTTTTCATTCCTACCAATAGCTATAAACTTGTTTTCAGAGAAGGAACACAAGGGGGCCTATAGAAGCTAGACCAAATGGTGGATTTCCAATCACTTGCATTGGCTCATATATCCAAGAGGAGATACTTCTTTGGGGTTAGGTTACAACTTGGTTACTCAGAAATACCATTTTGCCCTCCTACCAATCCAGGCTTCCAGAATAGCTGTTCAGTTTTTAATAGGAACAGAATTATGAAACTCGAAGGTAGCTGGATGGAGTTGAGAACAACTAATCTGAGTGGAATTACCTAGACCTGGAGAGACAAACATTGTATATTTCTGCTCCTGTGTAGATGTTAGCTTTAATATTCAGATATGTGGCTTTACTTGGGATACCCATACAGGCCAGGAAATTAGTAATGGGACATGGGAGAATTTCAAGGTAGGGGAGTTAGACCCCAAGCATATAAAGAATTAAGGATCAAATGGAACAGGAAGGATTAAATGGACAAGGGATGGGAGTTTGGGGTAGATATAGGGAGGACTAACAAACACTAAAGGTCTTTTCTTTAAGTCCAGTTCTGGAGGAGAACAAAGAGCACTGGCAATAAATAGCCTTTTATAGTTGGGGTTGTATTGAAACCTGCTATTCTTCAACTCTAAAATGAGTAATGGGGCTTTTTAATTGTTAGCCAGAGGTATCTAATAGAAGCATTATTATTCCGATATATGGTAATTACATTTAAATTCTTTTGATATGCATTTATATCCTTTAGGAAGCTTCTGTAGTTAAAGGTTTTCATATGACTTTTTGAGAGTAGGTTTTCTTGTGGTTACAAAAATGTAAAGTCATATTCCTCAGAATATCAACTACAAATTGACAGAGATTGTTAAACATTTAAATGATAACAGTTTTGTAAGTGTTATCAAATGCTTCAAACAAGCATTTATAAAGTCAATTTTAATACTGCCTTGATATTTTTCATCAACTATCACAAAGAAAAGTTTCAGAAGTTTATTCTTTCAACCATGATTAATTTATTTAATTGAATCTTAAAGAAATTTAAAAGGTCAACACTGAATACTTTCACCATAATATCACAAATAAAATATTTAATATGGCATGATAATACATTATTTGTTAAAATAGAAAATACATGGAGAAAGTTCATACTTAAGAATGACTATATGTACATTAAATACAAATAGGAACCAATTGTACATGGTCTCTAATTGAACCTAAATAAATGGTCATATTTTGAAAACCTGTACTCCACAAAATTGGAAAACTTAAAGGAAATAGACATTTTTCTGGATAAATATCATTTACCAAAATTAAATCAAGACCAAATAAGCAAATTAAACAGACCAATTATCCACAGAGAAATGACTGTTGAACTTGCCTAAAGGTTAAACAATTCTTCTGGGTTCTTGCTTCATGAAAGAGTCTACCAGACATTATTCAGGACACAGAAAAAAAGTGACAACTGCCAATATAGGCAGAACTGTCTTTGAAGTTTCCTGCTTCATGAAAAAGTCTGCTGGATACTATGGGCCTTTAGGCTGAAGATAGATGCCCCAAT
>LOJH01006166.1:0-27698 GCA_001685095.1 Ellobius talpinus | reverse complement strand
CTCTCTCTCTCTCTCTCTCTCTCTCTCTCTCTCTCTCTCTCTCTCTCATTCTCTGTGTGTGTTCATTTACAGTAAGCGTAAAAAATAATGAAATCTGTATATCTTTTTCAAGTGTCTGAGTGCTATTTATATATCTCTCTCTCCTCCCCCGTTTTACTCCTCCTACTGCTACCCCAGTTAAAGTCTCCATCCTATTTTCTGTTTGTTTAAAATATGATTTGCATAAAGTTCCATGAGAGTCCAATAATTTTCTTAGTCTTAGAAAATAAAATCCTAAATCTTAGTGTGGTTTCATTAGATTTTAATGACCCTTTCTGGTCTGGTTTGTGATCTCAGACCTTGTCTGTTTGGAATTTCCATTATCTGATTCCCTAGATTACAATTTCCCCCTTTGCTTTCACATGCTAAGATTTTCTTATTCATTCATATCCTGTCCCTTTTGCTAGGAACATTCTTTCTGCATAATTGGAAATCATTCCTTTCATCTTGTCATTAGGCTAGTGTATAACTTTCCTTGACAGCCATGATAAGGCTCATACCTCTACCCTCATCTTTCCTCATCCCTTTACCCACACCGCTGCTTCCTCCCCATCTTGTATTGTTTTTCTTTTCTTTTTGAGATACCTCCAATCCTTTTCTAGGAATGAAAGCTGAATTTCTTTTATTTTCTCCAGTGTTGTGACTCTGTAGTCATATTTCCTAAAACATCATAATTACCTATGCTAATAGAAGGGTTTAAGTACTGTGCCAAGCATTTTTTAATATTTTGATTTTAATTTTTGATTATGTTTGATTTTTTCACAACCATTCCAAAATTTAAAGCCTTAAAATTATCATATTATCTTGTACGATCCCATATTTTCGTGCAGGAGACTGAGGTGAAGGTCAGCCTGGAATTCGCTAAGGTCACATAGCTAGCTGTAAACACACTGGGAGCACCCTTCTTTCTGCTTAAGCTGTCTGTTCCTCAGTCTGATTGTTTAAGCTTCTGACTTTCCTGGAAGGAAGATGTCTTCTTTGATAAAGAACAATCTTTGTCATAGGTGAATGCCCAGAGTAGTCCTCCAAAGGAGCAGGCTAATTTTAAGTGCAATTCCCTTTAACAAAACAATTGCTCTTAACCCACTCTGTACTGAATCTTGGAGCTCCACACATAATTTTGCAGCTGAACTGCATATCTGTGTGTTTTCTAATAAATCCAGTATAAAGTAAGATATGTTTTAGAGGAAATTCAATCTGTAAAGGACCTGTTAGGAATAACAAGTATTGTTTGGTGTAATACTTGTTAGGAATAATAAGCATTGTTTGGTTTTAGATGGAAGACCCACTGTACTATGTCTCCTATTAATTTTTGAGGTATTATTTTGAATTGAATTTTAAATTCATAGTCATTATGGGATATTTTTACCTTTCTTGTGAATCTCATTTTTTCTTTTACTGTATTTAATATTTTAAAGGTAATTATTGTGTTCATCTGAGAGCAGAACATCTCATAGAGTTTTTCTCAGTACTATTTTTATGTTCAGGTAATTAAGTCTAAGGTCTACATGGAAATAAAATCATATTCTAAGACATGTATTCTTCTTACCTATAAATCTATCAATAAATATAGTGTAATTATTTAGAGTGCCTATAAATTAAGTGGAAAATTTAAAGATAGATGTAAATAAAAGTTTTGAAAATGTCCTCTTTTTGGCAACAGAAATTTTTTTTTGCCTTAGTATCCTTAGTGATATATTGATAGGCATTCGTCAGGATTCTATTTTTTTTTAAGTTTCACAAGCCAAGCTTGGTGATGCACACCTTTAATCCTAGCACTTAGGATGCAGAGGCAGGCAAATTTTGGGGTTCAAGACCACTCTGGTCTCTAGAGTGAGTTCCGGGACAGCCAGGGCTATATAGAGAACCACTGTTTCATATAAGAGACGAACAAACAATAACAAAAAGCTTCACCAAGAAGCCTTCAGTATTTGCTGGATTAATATACAAGGGTGACCATTGGCTGTGAGCTCTTGGTTTCCATGATGTCTTCATTACAGATGTTTTATTTCTTACATAGCATTTTATTTAGAAGAGATGCATACTAGGCATAATTAATCACTTTCTTCTTACAGGGCTAAGTACAGATAGGCCACATTTTATAACAGTAACTCAGCTGTTGGTGTCAACAAAAGGGAAATGTAGCATTGGTGATTCTTTCAGATGTATTTAGTACACTGCTCAAATGTGGTGGACAACTGGAGAATGTTTCTAGATTGATTTGGAAACATATTGTATTATTCTTATAACTATGAAACCAGTTCTCATCATTATTGGGAAGAGAATGGAACAAGGAGATGGAAATGTGATGAGGATAGGAAATAGTTCTTTGGCATTTAGAAGCCAGAGGCAAATTCCATAGAAACCCACAAGGAGAATCTGAGAACATTTTAAAAAGAGATTTGTTGGTTTTTGTCTTGTGTGTGTGTGTGTGTGTGTGCGCATGCACACACACACACACACTTGCCTCCAAGAATGTATGTGTACTGTGTAAGTTCCAAAAGAGAGTATTGGATCTACTGGTATTTAAGTTAGAGATGGTTATGAGCTCCCATGTGAGTATCTGGGAACCAAACCCAGGTCCTCTTCAAGAGCAGAAAATCTCTTAACCACATAGCCATTTCTCCTCTACAGCCCCTCCCTGGTCACTTTTAATGTAAAAGGAACTAAGTATTTAATTGAAACAATTATTAAAACCGAGTCAGCTTAGTTGCCAACTTGACTACACCAGGAATTAACTAAAACCCAAATGGATGGCCACACCAGTGAGGGATTTTTTTTCTTAATTAAATTATTTGAGATGGGAAGACCTACCTCTAATCCCCTTCTTTAAGGTTGTAGTGTCTGTCTTTAATCTGGGCCAGACCTTCTGCTGGTAACCTACATAAAGGACATGGGTAAAGAAAGCTTGCTCTCATTGCCTGTTTGCTCTCTGTAGTAAGTCCCTTCCTTCCCTGGCGAGAAAGCCTACTTCTTCAGGACTCCAGCATACATTGAAGACTAGCTGAGATGTCCATGCCTCATGGACTGAACAACTACTGCATTCTTGGGCCTTCCATTTTAGACAGTCGTTTGGTTCAGTGACTTTTACTTCTGGCTTTGCCCACCACTCCTTTTGTGAGCTTGATCAGTAGCCTTGATGTGAGAACATTCCTTTCTCTTCATAGCTACAGTATGGTGGTTACCTTGAATTATGTTTAAGGGTCCTTCTTTGCACTGTGTGATTCTTCCTAGGCAATTGCCCAGGGGATGTAAACACTCTCTGGTGCTGCTACAGCTGCTGTGTGACAATTGCCCTCTGAGTCTTTTCCTGTCAGATGGTTTAGTCTGACCCCAGCAGGAAATGCTTTAAAAATAGACCTCTAATGCTGAGAAGGGCTAGGAGACATTTCTGTTTCTCTTTGTATTTTAATCTTTTCCTCTTATAGCCAGTTTATCAAGCGAATAGAGCTGTCAACCTAAATGAAATCACTTTATGTCTAATATGTGACTCAGTTTCTCTTCATTGTCACGCCTTAAATTCCTTGTAGGCTAGGAGGTAGGCAAGCGGGACAAGCATGTTAGTGATGAATTACGTTGAACCTTTGAACAACACATTTTTAAAGTCATTAATGTAGAGATTTCTTAAGAGGTGAGGGACATAATCCAACACAATCATTTCTTGGTCTGGGATGACACAATCAACCAGTAGCTGTATGAGTCTGTAAGTTCAGGCATGGGAGGGAGGAAAGACTATAGCTCCATGGCATCCTTTATGATTGGGGTTGGCAGGATTCAACCAAGTGTCACCTGTGTCCCTACCAAGGGCTCCAGCACCCGACAATCATGAACCTGGTACAGACCTGTGCAGGCTCTGTGCTTGCTCGCTCTGTCTCTGTGAACGCCCTCTATTCTCTTCTTTCACAGTTCATAGGCTTTGCTACGTTCCCTGTCTACTCTGCCCTTTTCTTTATTTTAACCTTTAGTGTCTACATGCTTCTATCTATCTATTTGTGGTGACCTATGTTCTATTTTATGAATTATTTTTGTTTCTCTCTAAGAGACACTGTTAAGCTAATCTGTTGATCTTGTATTTTCAGTATTATTTTTATTTCATTTAAAAATTTTGTTTTTTAATACATTCTATTTTTAAAATTATTTATTTATTTATTTGTGTTTAGGCAGCGTTTTTTGTCATGTATGTGCTGGTGACCTTGGAGGCCATAAGAGGGCATCCCATCCCCCCAGAACTAGCATTACAGATGATTGTGATCAACCATGTAGGTGATGAGAATTGAATTTGGATCTACTAGAAGAGCAACAATGCCCTTAACCATGGAGTCGTCTCTTCAGTCCCTTAATATATTCCATCTTTAAAATCCACGCTTAAGATGCTAATGTTGGATACATTTATAATCTGTTTATTACCTGGATTCTCTATATTCTATCTTATAGGCAGAGGCACAAAATGTGCAAATATATTGTCCAATTTACTCTATGTATTAATTTCAGGAGCTTACACACAGTTTAAATTAAAATATAACCTTCAGACTCTGAATTTAGGGTTTAATCATCCACCCTGGATCAGTAAATCAATAAGAAAACTATTTACTAGATTTTAAGTTTTGAGAAGATTGATCTATTCACATTTTGCCTCCTTATTTCCTTATATGGTTGCATTGCAGGGTTCTTTTTTTTAGAATTTCAAGTTCTTTATTCATGAAAAAACTAAAAATATAAGAATGACAAGAATTAATACAGTATAAAACATAACAAGGCATGACTTTATAGTTAGACATTATGACATAAATTGACATTTTAAGTTTCTTTATCGATTTTTATTGGGTTCTACATTTTTCTCTGCTCCCCTCCCTGCCTTCCCCCTACTCTCTTCAACCCTCCCCCAAGGTTCCCATGCTTCCAATTTACTCAGGAGATCTTGTCTTTTTCGACTTTCTTCTTCCCATGTAGATTAGATCTATGTAAGTCTCTCTTGGTGTTCTCATTGTTGTCTAAGTTCTCTGGGATTGTGGTTTGTAGGCTGGATAAGGAAAATGTGGCATATTTACACAATGGAGTACTAAGCAGCAGAAAAAATAATGACATTGTGAATTCTGCAAACAAATAGATGGAAATAGAGAACATCATTTTGAGTGAGGTAACACAGACACAGAAAGTCAATTATCACATGTATTCACTCACAGGTGGTTTTTAAGCATAAAGCAAAGAAAACCAGCCTGCATTGCAGGGTTCTTAACTAAAATTTTTTTGGCTATTTACACAAGGTCTCTGTGGCTAAATTGAACAACATTCCTTTTGGCACATTTGTAAAAAATGACTAGAAATGTGCTTGGCCTATGGTATCATTTTTCTCTTAGTTTCTTCCCTTTACAACCACCTGAAACTTTGAGGTAGGCATATGCTTATGTGAGGAAAAGTTATACTAAATATGATGCTCATAGAACTGGAGAGATACCACAGCCCCTAAGAAAACTTGCTACTCTTGTAGAGAGCCTGGGTTCAGTTCCCAGGACCTACACTGGAGGCCCACAACTGCCTGTCACTCCAGTTCCTTGACATCTGACATCCTCTTCTAGTTTCTGTGCTACTAGTGCACATATGCATATTCAGGCACACACACACATTTGTGTGCACACACATTACATAAATAAGTCTTTTACAAAAAGTGATACTCTTACCTATGTGTTGGGTCCAACCTGACATATTTGTTCATGTTTGGGGGGAAGAGTGTGGATTAAGAAAAAAATAGACATGAGACAACAGATAGTGTCAGGAGGGCATCCAGTGAATACTATGATCTGCCTTGTGTGTATTTCTCATAGCCTTTATATACGCCAATCTAAAAAGGAGGGGGAAGAAGGCAAAAAGACTTCTTTGCCAAGGTACAAAGAACAAAGTAACTACCTTCTTAAAATCCAAAACATCAAGTAACCACACCCTGGGTCAAGCCTTCATCGCATATCCCTGAAGGAGAAAGAAGAGGTCTGAACACTCTGACCTTTAGTCAAGATGGAATGGATCCACTACTGTGGACTCCCACATCTAGGAGTATAAGGAGAAATGTTTATAGATTGTTGTTTGGGTCTATGCTGGTTTTATAAATTAGTGGTTATGGATTCTTCTCCAATGATCATGATTTCATTATCACTGGGTAGCTGGCTAGGTTTCCAGTCTAGGCATGGTATCCCTCTTGTGGAGAGGGTTAAGTACAGTTAGAGAGATATTAGTTCCCACTGAGGTATGTGTACTATGTCTGCACCATAGGATTATTGTGCAATGCTGGTTGCTTAATGTGACAATTAATGAAAAATAGGTCATAGATTTGAAGAAGAGCAGACAGCAGTATTTGGTAGGGCTTGGAGTGATGTCCACTTCCCTATGGGACTTTGTCTTTGGGCTCTGCCTGATTTGGTAGCTATAAGCTATAGATATTCATTCTGCAATCTATACATTATGCAATCCTGTGGAGCTACTGTAAGCTTTGGGTTGCTACTGTCCTGTGAATTATGTGCAAGTCGACCTCAATACACTTTCTCAGCAATGCTGACCCTCATGGTTTTGAACATCTTGCTGGATTGCTAAAGCCTGTAATAGGCAATGCATTCTTTTGTTGTTGTTGTTCCTCTTAGCCAGTAGGTTAGTTTGTTACAAGCTATTCTGTCACTTTTAAAAGTAGAAGTCCTGGAGCCTACATTTGTCCTGGAAACTAATTATTATGGCAAAAGAATTATGGAAGTCTGAAATAGAAAAGTTTACCTGAAATAAGTTTCCTACGATCACAAACAATACAGCCAAAATTTCAACATAGTACTAGCCTAAGGATGGGTACAAGCCAGAAAGCATTATACCTGAAGACTGGGCTATTTTAAAAAGTCTAATTGACTGAAAAAATAATTTCAGGGTTATCGCTGGATCTCTAAACCTAATACAATTATATAATAGGAGAAATGTCTAAAGGCATATAAGTGTGTTTGGTCTCGATAACCATAGTTCTGGGTAAAGTTAGTGATGACATTAAATAAGACTGAATGTACTTAAGGATATGGAGCAGGAACAGAAGTGATCCGAATTGATTTGAACATCAAAACTTTCCAGGAAGATTTTATCTAAATTGAAAAATGAAATTTCCAGCCTTTAGGGCTAGCCACCAAAGCCCAGAATTCTTCCAGAAAGCACCAGAAGAAAATATGAAGCGATATTACATGAGTCTGGCCCTGGAGATACAAAGAGCCGTTTTTCCCTAGAAGGAGGGTTAAACATTACAAACAAAAGCAGTGATAACAATTATGTTCCCACTGACTGAGTTACATAAACAATGAGATGTAAGTGCTTTAAATTAAGAATTGTTTTTAAGCCCTACAAGTTTGTGAATTAAAGGTCAGTATCACTTTTCAAATGAGGAACTGGAAGCACAAAGGATGAAGAGTTTGTTTACGAGAAGTGGAGGAGGATGAGGTGGGACCAAAACTGGCATCTGATTCCAAACATGCCATTCCCATACACTACAGCACACTATTTAAGATGAAAGTCGGAATTTTTACAAGTTTGGTTTTTTTTTACCTTTTCCTGAACTTGGGTAGTAGAAATAACCAAAAATCACGGTAATCATATATAATTTGCTTATCCTTGTTTGAGGGGGATGTTGCAAATAGAATAATAATGGATTTTAACTTCTTTGTTATGTGAATTGTTTAATGAATCAGGACAAGAAACTAGGGATATTTTTGAAAGAATTTAAGTAATGCAAGCAAAACAGAACAAATTAATACTATTGTGAGATATAAAATACACAGTCTTTATGCATGTGTATACAAATAAACTTACCATGTACAGAATCATTTTATACCTCAGTCAATTCTTACATAAATATTATAGGCATGAACTTGATGGAACTTCAAAATATCATTTAATATAATTTGAATGCCTGCTCTGAGTATACTGGTAATTTCAATGAAATTTTAAAGTATACTTTTAAAGTAGTCCAGGCAAAAGAATCTGAAGTCTCTTTTGTTATCTAAGTTAAGTTACCTGTCATGTCTTTGCTATTGTTTTCTTATTTATGATTCATCAGTGTGACCAGTGCTAGATGGTCCAGGTGTAAAGTGTGATTGCTGGGAAATCACCCAGAGCAGATTCAGATCTCAGCATCACGCCTGCTGTAGGAAAATAGCTGTGACTCCAGCCCTGAGATATTCAACCCCCTCTGCTGGCTTCTGCACCCAAGCACACATGCATGAACATCACAAAGACAAGTAAGTCCGTCAGTAAGGTGTGACAGTGCACACCTTCCGTCCCAGAACTGGAGATGTAGAGGCAGGAAGATCTCTATCAGTTTAGGGCCAGCCTGGTCTATAGAGTAAGCCTCAGGTTAGCCAAGGCTACATAGTAAGATGCCGTGTCAATGAAAACAACACAAAAAGGGGTAGACTACAGACACTATGTGTTTGCAGCCATTTAATGCCAGACAGTTGGCAAACGCAGGCCATTTCTGTGTCTTCAGGATAATAGTAAAAAAAATTGAGTTCAACGCCTCAGGTGTTGAAGAATCAATAATTAATTTTACTTCTTATGATTAATCTGGAAACCACAATAAAATCATTTGAACATAAATCAAGCATTAGATTTACTGTTTTTGAAAGGTTATCAAAATAACATCACAAAGCGCTATTTTACCTCAGTAGGATTATGACAGGTGATTGCCTTAAGCTGTGTCTCGACATTTTTGAGGCCTTTCTGACACAGCTCTTTAAGGGCTTGCTGGAAAGCCTGCTTTTTCCCCTTCATCTCTACAGACTTCAAAGGAGTCTGGTATTTTAGAAGACTGTCAAAATGTGCTGATGCATATTTGAGAGAGCACATATTTTTATAGCTTGCCATAGTTGCTACCCATTATTATTTCTCTCAGGTTTCCAGCTGTAGATCCATATAATGGAAAAGGAGTCTCTGTGTGGGAAATACCAGGCTTGCCACAGGGCAAAGGGAACCATCCACTGTCTGTGACTTTTCTCCAGAAGAAATGAAGAGAGGAATCCATCAAATGTTAGTGTTAAGAACTGAGACGCTCTGGAATGTTTGTCCAGAGTCCCCTGCCTCAGAGCAAGGGCTCTTACACTGTTGGGCTCCAAAGGAAGACTTCAGCCAAAGTCAACATGAGCAGAAACTCCATCTGATGGGGCTGTGGAAACAGCTGGAAGCACTTAGCAGGAAAACCACCTCAAATTCCTCTCCCAGAAATGCTGACGGCATGGGAGATGTGTGTGCATGCGTGTGTGTGGAAGGAGGGGGGTGCTGTCAGGATCTCTCTTCAGCTGTGGTCAGAAAAAAAAATTTTCTTTCCCTAAAAACTGTAAATATATGTGTTCAGCCATGGTCATAATAAACATCCAGCCAAGATGTCTTTCCTTTTCTGAAAATTAGCCCATGTTGGGCTCTTTTTGATATATTAATCAGAATTTGGTTTAAGTCAGCTTTCATGCTTTCTTTCAATTTTTTTTAATATTCACTACCCTTAGGCCTCATTTTCTAAATGAAATTGGATAGCATCCAGACTTCTATTCGGGGCCAGCCTGTCCAATGAAGGTTTCATTCTGACAAACTTTTAGTTGGTAAAATAATAGTCATTAATTCTTTGCCTTGTGAATGTTTTCCTTCACTGTTCTACTTAGCAACTTTTGCAACATGATTGTTAGGAGGAAAAAATTAAATGTCACACAAAACAGCAAGTAGATTTTTGTAGCTTTACTGATGCATAGTGGCCAGTTGAAAATGATGTGTTTGTAAGTTCTACACTAGAGCCGTACATGGTGAGACTTCCACACACTCGGACAGCACACAAATCATCTCACAGCTACTCCTTCTGGTGTGGGGAGAAAACCTGAGATCTACATCCTGTAGTTGCTTTCTCTATCTACTCTTTGGGGAACCCACCACCCAGCTCCCAAATAAATACATGGAGACTTATTCTTACTTATGAATGCCTGCCCTTAGTTTGACTTGTTTCTAGGCAACTTTTCTTAACTTAAATTATCCCATCTACCTTTTGCCTCTGGGCTTTTACCTTTCTCTATTCTATATTCCTTTCTTTCCTTCTTACTCAGTGACTGATTGTGTGACTGGATATCTGGCCTCTGGCATCCTCTCTTTTCTCCTTTTCTCATTCCTCCTTCTTCTTTCTTCTATTTATTCTCTCTGCCTAGTTGTCCTGCCTATTTCTCTCCTACCTAGCTATTGGCCATTCAGCCCTTATTTAAAGCAATTAGATATTTTAAGTAGGCAAAGTAATGCATTTTTACAAAGTTAAACAAATGCAACATAAAGGAAAGCAACACATCTTTACATCATTAAACAAATATTTCACAGCATAAAAGAATGTAACTCATCTTTAATTAATATTCCACAACAACATTCTTAGTCACTTCCTACACATAGGATCCTATGACACTCATTGGTAATCCAAACTGCCGTGTCATATGTTAAATTAACTTGACCCGTAATAAAATTGAAACCTTTTGCCACTTGACCAACATGTCCTAATGTGTCCCTTAAAGCACTATACTACAAAGTTTGCCTTTGTAGAGCTAAATAAAATCATATAGACAATGTGTTTGAGAAATAGATTTTCCACTCTATAGAAAGTAAATTTTGCTCTTGTGATCAAAGCTTTGAAAATTATCACTACTCTAATGACTATAACTATAGGTAGGACAAAGAGTGAACCGTGGGAAAACTAAGAAACAAAACATTATTTTACATTCAGTATCTGAAAAGTCTATAGTGTGATTTTCTACTGGACAAACACAAGTGACACACATATATGTCTAATTACTTTTGTAACAAGTACTGAACCTAGGGTTTCATGAATGACAGGCAGACAGTCTACCATTGAGCTCTGTTTAGGTTTTAATCATTGAGACAATTCTAATATATATGTTTTTATTACTTGTTTGAAATAAGTCTTATTATATCACCTTGATGATCCTACAATTCACTCTTTAAACCAGGCTAGCTTCAAATTCATAAAAAGCTGCCTGCTTCCCCGTGCACACTGCTGAGACAGAGGTGTGCATCACCACACCCAGCTTATACTTCTCAAAAGGTGTGTTTTATGCCTACCTTTGATTAGATAGCTATTTAATTATTACTATTTTATAGTTCTGTGATAAATTCAGTTTGGGGACCAAGTTTCAATTCTATGTATAGAATATGTCATCTAAATCTGTGTGGTGACTTGTATTATTGAGCATTCTGCTTCCAAAGTACTACATAACATACTAATGATTATTTTTCATTCATTTATTTACCAATTGTTTCCAAATTACTGGAAATTATTTCATATTCCTAATGTAGCAATAAACTTAACAAATTTCATTCCCTTAAGGAGATTATTATGGTCCATTACAAGTACAGTGTACAGATAAAGAAATAAATATATGTATGTCAGGTTTTGGTGATGTCTTTACATAAACATAAAATGAGGGAAGTGTGAACACAGCACATTGAGTGTGTGGGCTGCTTCTTCGTAGAAGGTGATCAGGAGAAATCTCTTGGGGGTAGTGATTTATCCATGCAAACGTGTCATGCTATAAGAAACAAACTCATGCGTTTAATGTTCAGAAAAATTTTCCAAGAAAGGGGAAAATTTCCCCAGAGTAAAACCTGCTTGGTCCATTCAAGAAAGTCTGAAGTAGTTAGTTGGTGTGGCTGAACACATAAAATGTGTTCATGGTAACATGGCGATGAGGTTGTAGGGACCAGATCTGTAGACAGATGGTGGGTGTCCAGCCCTTGATCTGGAAGGTGAAGGTATGGAAAAGCTTTGAGAAGCATGAACCAGTCTGACAGATGTTTGAAAGGATCCCTATAACCTTGACATGGATGATCCCATTGGGAGGCATGGTGATAGAGCCTTGGGTCTAGGTCATGTGAATGAGAAAGCAATAAAATAACAAAAGGTCATATTCTTAACTACCAAGTCCTGAAAATATTTTTGAAATAAACTCACTGATTTTCTAATGGTTTGGGTGTGGGGCAAGAGATAAAATGATGATTCAGGTTCAGGGTTTACTCCAAATGTTTTTAACTATAAAACTGTGTGTGTATGTATATATATATATATATATATGAAAGCTTCAGGGAAAATGGTTTCTTTGGAAATTTTATGGAGATCTTCCACAAGCCTATAAGGCCCAAGAAATTAACTAGAAATCTCCGTAGGTTGATTCATGAGGAGTTAAGAAGTATAGGTATGGGAGGAAAGCATGTAGTAGATAGGGGTCATGATTAATGCTACACACAGAATTAACTTAAGGTACTGAGCCAAGGAACAAGAAGCAATTGCACAAAAATGGAGAAGTATTGTTAGGCAAGTTTCCAAGAGTAGCTTGATAGATCCTCCAAACTTGGCTGAAGGCAGAAGAATTTTCTTCAAGCTGTATGACAGAGGCTAGGTTAATGACTGGTTCCAAGAGGACTCACATTGCCACTAATCTGCAGTCATCATGAAATGCAGCTATTAGGACGTGTGCAGGATAACACAGTGCTGGAGAGCAAGGCTCTCAGTTAGGTAGATGAAAGCCTGGACTCTGCCTTTTATTGTCTGTATGACCCTGAGCAAGACATGCAACCTCTCTAAGCCTCCGCTCATTCATCTTCAAATGAGGGGTCTGAGAATTCAGGGAGGTGAGGACTGCAATGTGCACAGCAGAGCGCCTGTTAGAGAATCAATATCAGTAAGTGTGGTCTGTATTAGCACCAACTCCAAGGCGCATCTGATCAGAGGGACACTCGATGGGCAGGGTCCCAGGAGTCAGCAGAGAGCAGGGCTCATACAGATCTCCTTCGCCTGTATGAGAAAGAACAGCTGCTCTCCAGATGGAAGTCAGATGTTTGCAATTTTTCATGGGTTTTTCTTTGCAAAGTCTACTGAGATGTCACCATAAAAGGCTGCCACACCTCTGATGGGGAAGTCAAGACTTTCCTCACCTCCGTTGAATTTGTAACAAATTATATATTTTAAAAATCACCCTAAAGGAATAGAAGTGCAATTATCATTTGTAATCAAAGTTTTTCTTGAAGTGTACATTTTGTGTTTAGAATTCAACTAGAATATGAACACAGATTAGCAGATACCATAAAAAATAGCCAGAATTGTATAGTGAATTGCAATTGTTTTCATATCAAAAAGTTTCAATATGACATATTTTATGTTAGGCATATAGCTATCAAAATGCTTTACAGAGCTAGAACCTAAGCGCAAGTGCCTTCAGGCTTTAATAGACAATTATATGTGCACCCAAAATGTCTGAGTGACTCTATAACAAATTAGGAAGAGTGGTTACGCCTCAATGATTTGGGGCTTTTCATTTAATGGCAATTTGAAATTTTTCCATAGTTATTTCTTCTACAAATAAATCCAAACTTACAACCACATTCAGAACTAATCTAAATGATATGCCCTTAAGATCAAACTTTATTCATAAATAGCAAAGTATTGAGTTCACAAATAAGATCCACAAGTGACAACTCTCAGAGTAAGGCCTGAGCGTAAAATTTTTTTGCCTCACCTATAGAAGGAACAGTTTCAAGGACCTTGTTGGGTAAACACTGGTGAATTCTCCTCATTAAATCTGACTTTTGTTAAACCTTCCTCCACTCATCCACTTAAAACAGGAACCCAAAGTGGTCCCAGATGTGAAGACAAGTGAAGTCAGGATACTAAGAAAATATTTGCAAGTAATGAGTGTTCAACCACTTGGAGTAATTTGAATCATCTTGTTTATTACTTTATCTCAAATTATAGAATCTTTTTCTTTAAATTTAAGTTACGAATAAGTGTTATATTACCTGACCAAGCCAATACATCCATGACTATTCTAATATTCTGAGTAATGTCACCAACTTCCTTATATTTCTACAAACTTGCCTCAAGTCCACCCACAGATAATCAAGTGATACAACCAATCTCTTGGGTCCCACCCAGAAATTTCTAGGTGGAGGAAACCACCAGAAAGTACACTACTTTGGGTTTTATGGATCCCTGTGCATTTCTGTGAAGCTGTACTAAAAGGTGTTTCTCTTTTTAAGGTTAAAAAAAAAGTTCACTGAATAGACTTGTTACAATAATGTTCCTGAGACCAAATACTGGCAGAAGCAATCTGAATGCAAGGTTTGCTTGGCCCCTAGGTAAGAAGCAGAGAGCTAAGTCTGCAGTGTGTGAATGGGAAGTGACAGAAACTCACAGGTTAGTAGAACTGGAAGCAGAAAAGTGGGCCAGAGGTGGGGTTGGGCTTGAACTATCAGAGGCCTGGCTTCAGAGGCCCATCCTGCCAGCCTGGTGTCCACAGGTGAAGATGTGACAGCTTCTGAAAATAATAGCCAAGCTAGAGTCTCAGATACATTAGCCTGAGGGGGACATTTCAGAAGCAAGACACAACACAAAGTTTAGATGTATGTCTTATTTCAGAGAGTAGACTGTCTGAAAGATTTTCACCTATTTTTGGTGGTTTTTTTTTTTCGAGACAGGGTTTCTCTGTTGCTGTGGAGCCTGTCCTGGAACTAGCTCTTGTAGACCAGGCTGACCCCAACGCACAGAGATCTACCAGCCTCTGCCTCCTGAGTGCTGGGATTAAAGGCATGCGTCACCGCCTATCTAGTATTTATATCAAGTATGATTGAGCTGTCAGCCACTGCTGTCTGCTATAAATGGCTGCATTAACACAAAGGAAGAAATGTCTTAGTGCTGAAATTTACTCAGATTGATTGCTTCTGGCTACCAAGGAAACCGCACATTTAATAAATGGTGAACTTTGTGGAAATTTGCCATTCAGAGTACTTAGAAGATACCCTACACCCTTGAAACACCTTAAGCAAATATAATCGGTATTTTCTGCACATACTTTGAATGTAGCACAGTGCTTGAGTTTGCCAATGAGCACTTCATGAAATAATACAGAAGAAGAACTTTCGAGCCCAAGCAAATTATCCTCACAAACTTGGGCAAGTGTCATGGATTCTCATTAAGGCCAACTCTCAGGGCCAAGAGAACCTGGCCTTCATCATGCCGATGAACCAGCACAGCCATTTAAAAGGGGAGCCCAGAACTAGTAGGAAGTTGTTCTTGGAGGATGTAGATTGTACCTTGCTTATTTATAGCTGATCTTTAGCTTTAGAGGTTATGGAACACATGTTCATAATGCCTATTAATTGGCCACATTGTTTATTTATTATTCATCATGCAAGCAATTTTCAGGAATTATTTAAATATTTATTTGACTGGCTCCAAGACCTCTTATTGATATAAAATGCAAATATTTCAAATGTCTTAAATTGGACCTTGCAGAAAACAATAGGAATTGCACTATCTTTTATTTCTGGCTTTGGAAGTGAGCTGCACTGTGAGATCTCTCAGGAAAACTTAACCACACTGACCCTGCCATGAGCAAAACAACCCAGAATCCTTCCTGAAACTACTTAAAATTATTTGGCTAGGAGAGAGAACCACAGGGAAGAGCACAGTTCATGAGGTAAACTGAGCTGAGACACAGGAAGAATCTTTCGAAAGAAAATTGAGTATGTTTCCTATTTGCACTTAGAATTCTCTATAAATAAGGCCTAGTTAGCATTTGCACTAAATTAAAATATTTAGCCTTCAGTGAATGGCATCTGTTATGAATATTTCTGAAAACATGTGTAAGAATTTTTCTCATTATTTTTTATTTTCTGAAATTAAAACATAGTTACATCATCTTCCTCTTTTCTTTTCTTCCCCTCCCCCATTTCTCCCATGTCCCCTTCCTCACTCCTCTCAAGCTGTTGGCCTTTTCTTTGCAAGTATCTCTATAAAGATGCATATGTAAATATATTTCATGTTATATATTTGCATAAAATATATTTGCACACTTACCTGTAGGTATAAGGGCAAGTTTCAGAATGCAATTAGGAATTGTGCTTGTCTAGGTTAAGTGAAAATAGTACATTCTCCTCTAAGATCCATAGCCTGACCAGCCCTGGGTAATTGCAAGTTTTCTTGCACCAGTCATGAGTTCCTTCCTGTTGAGTCAGTCGTGTATCCAATTTTCTACCTGTTGTTTTCTGTAAAGATATGTCACTAATGCATTGTTAGAGATACTTTCCCTTACTGGTCATTATTGGGATCCACAGGTATCATAGCTGGGAAGAATTGTTGACTGCTTCTCTCCCTTGGCAGCCATCATAGCAACTTCTGGCACTCTGGAAGCTGAACCCCAGGCAGGAAGCTTCTGGGTCAGATCCAGCTTGAACTTTCATAATCTTCTACCTGAAGTGTGTAGTATTTTCAACAATAGGGATTTATTGTCAATGTTTGGAAGAGTCAACTGCAACAGCAGTCATCTGTTGTGTTTAGGAGTGTCTTAGATTCTCCTCACCAATAGTTCAAAGGCGGTGGCCTATGCCTTGTACTGGCATTTTGTTAGATAGTGTGTTACTCCTGTAGGATCATTGTCAGTCCTAATGGATATATATATTCCTCTTTCCCCTTTCTCCGTGTGTGTGTGCTTGTGTGTGTGTGCTTGTGTGTGTGTGTGCTTGTGTGTGTGTATGTGTGTGTGCTTGTGTGTGTATGTGTGTGTGCTTGTGTATGTGTGTGTGCTTGTGTGTGTATGTGTGTGTGCTTGTGTGTGCTTGTGTGTGTATGTGTGTATGTGTGTGTATGTGTGTATGTGTGTGTATGTGTGTTTGTGTGTGTGCTTGTATGTGTATGTACATACGCATGAATGGGAAGGGAGTTTAAATCAGGAAGGAGTGAGGGAAGTCAATACAGAAGGAGAGAGGAACAAATAAGGATGTTGGGAAAACCTTAAGGAATCTTATTATTTTGTTTTTATTCCCCTTTCTTTATTTAGCACATCGCTATTACTTATCAAAGAAATATGCAGAAATGGCAATCCCCTCAGAGGAATGGAGGCATCTCAGCTGAAATCACCTACCTACACCAAGCTGTGACCAACCTGACTGGGATAGACTCTTTTGGATGTGTGTTATAGTCAGGGTTATAATCTGCGCAGTGGAGAGACAGTGTGCCTTGGACTTGATCTCCTGTCCTTCGACATTCTCTAACCATTCCTGTTGGTAGAAAGAAAATAAGTCTTCAGGAGCCCCATGTTTTGGTGGGGGTTTTTGTAGAAAATGCATGGAAAAGGAGGCTGTGGAGAACTGAAGGTAAAATGATGGTTGCAAACAGCCCATCAGTCTACCATGAGGTGAGCAGTTCAACCACATCAGGGCAGGTGGAGCCATCATGGCCACAGCTGGTTGACAGGTTACTCCTTCAGGTGTCTGTCCCAGTCTACTCCCTCCAGGTTAAGGGACAGGCCCCTGTTTGGCAGTTTGATTTCTCCATCTTTAGATAAGGATATTAGTAACCAATCTCATAAGGTCCCTGTGAGGTTGACGCAGTGTGACAGATGTCTCATGTGTGTCCCGCACAGAGTAACTGTCATATTACAGCAATTATCTATGAGTAACTGATGATGTTTACTTAGGTCAAGGGCAAAGAGATCTAAAACATAAGAGTGGCAGAGTTATTTATCAAGGACACTGTGTCTCTAGTGACTTCAGGCATAATACTTCATACTTACAGAGAGTCTCATCTCTATTTTGTTTTACCTTTCTTGTGCTTCTCCACTGGCATATTCTAGATAAGAATAAATACTTTTTGAGAATACCTAAAGCAAGAATTGAAAAACTATAATAGCATATATGTATCTCTCACTGAAGGACCTGAAGGTATTTTATCATTGTTAAACCCTTTCCTTGGAAAGTGGTAATTTGTTCAAAAACAGGCTTTTGACTCTCAGGTGTTTGATATCTGTGGCATCCGAAGGAATGGATGAATTACAGAGATCTCCAAATGCTGTTCCAGGGTATAAGTATAATCCACAAATACAACAATAGTGATAGCTCCCATTAAATGTATCTAAACCAGCTTGTTCTTTGAGTTTTAGAGTAAATATATTCTTTAGTTATTTCCCAAACCAACAGTAATCCTTTTATTCTCCAAGGTAGAAATAGTTTGACACAGAGAAACTAAGCAATCGGCCAAGGATACAAGGGGTAATTTCAAAGCTAAGACTCAAAACAGAGCAGAGTTCCCCAAGCATAAATTTCCCAGTGCTCCCCAAACAGTGATCTATGGTCACAATGTTTCTCCCTGAGTGATGGGTGTTTAGCTAGATGGAGGAAAACTACACTGCCTCCTATAAAGCAATAGGCCTACAGTCTTTACTATTGATGATGGGTCCCCTCCTGTCAGTTATTACAGCTCTGGCCCAGAGAGCTACACAGCTGCATCTGTGATTAAGACTGAAAAGGCACTGATGCCTGAGGCTGAAACAATTGCTTCCCAAAGCAAGACCCTCCTTCCACTTCCATTACATACATTACTCTCTGTGTACTGGAATGAGGATAATCTCCTGCTTTGGGGTAGTTCTCATTGCTTTCCCAAATTCTTTCCCTAACTGAAGGAAGATGTCCAAGCATCAACTTTGCAGTTGCAACGGCTAATTAAGAGATTTTCCATTCAATCCAATACCAAGCCTGTCATCCTAAAACACAACACCTGAATCTGTGTTTACTCTTCCCCTGGAGATGATTAAAGGATACATGCTAAATATGTGGACTGTCTACAAAAGCAAATTAGGAGGGAAATGACTAGCTGGTGCAAAACCCATGGACTCCCCAGGGTGACTGCCCCTGGACTTGTGGTGAATGAGTCTTTCACCATTATAAAAGAGGCTTAGAGAGCACCTGCAGAGATGCTCTTCCAGCTCTGTCAATGTGCTTTTTAGTGAGTAAGATAAAGGGAGGGCAAACAAATGAAATTATGTTATATTTCCTTCTATATACAAGAAACTGTATGTGTATATATATATATATGGTTCAATGCACATAGGAAAGACATATGTAAACATTATAATATATGCAGATATTGAATATAACTAAAAGAAATTTCTGGCTAAAAGACTGAAAGGAAAAACACATAATAAAATATATATATCTTATATGATGTACTAAGATAGTGAATTTATTTTCCAAAATGTAAGGACTATTTGGATGAGATGTGGAAAAAAATTGCTTAGTACAATTCAGGGAAGACCTTAATTTGAGTAAGTAAACTCACAATGAAAACTTCAGTGCAACCCCATTTCTTTACGATTTATCCAAAGAAACCTGGG
Source organism: Ellobius talpinus (assembly GCA_001685095.1). NCBI lineage: Eukaryota > Metazoa > Chordata > Mammalia > Rodentia > Cricetidae > Ellobius > Ellobius talpinus. The sequence goes on along the minus strand of LOJH01006166.1, from coordinate 8,448 downwards.
GGCTGAGGATACAACTCAGAGGTAAGGTGCTTGCCTGGCCAGTTCTTAGGTCATGGGTATGGAGTATGTCTCAACAAAGAAAGAAATAAAACCAAGGAAACCATGATGGAGCCAGGGTAGGAAGGGAAAGAAGAGAGGAGGGGAAGATTTTAAAACTGAAAGGGGTGGAGCAGATACTTCAGTCTTACACTGACTCTTTGGGCCTGTTGTGGTCTTCATCTCAAGCTCAGCCTTATATAATATTTTCTGTTTAGGTTTTATAACTATGTGTTAGAAAACACGAAAAGCTATGGCACTTGTAAGGGTGGAATTTCTAATGATTTTTTGACAACATGTTAAAAAGTGATTTCAAGCCTGTCTATCAACTGGAAGAAAGATGTTTGGAGAGTAATTCCTCTATACCTACCTTTGAAATGATTCGAGTTATTGTGATTTGTGGTGAATTTTACTAAGCCCAATCTCTTGCTTAGGGAACAGTGAAATAAAAAGGCAAAGAATAAAAATAACAAACTAATATCAGCAGAACCAAATGAAGAGCCTTCCGTTTCGTTAGTTACTGTTGCAATGAGTGTCCAAATCATGGAAAAAATGGTGCTAATTCCAAATCATTAAAATGTATCAGATAAATAACCAGCTGTGGCACATTCAACACCTCCTTGGAAACCGAACTCTATAGTATAAGGTATCCTTTAATAACCCAGGTGTGCCCTGTTATTTTTAACAGCCCACATAACCTAGTGTTAAAATACCAAGAAACTGTGAGCAAGCTCTCTTTTGCGTGCTTGAGTTACAGCTACCAGCTTTAAACCATGTTAATGAAATGAGGTGTTCACTCAATTTATGAAAAAACTCATAATCTCTAACCTGAAGCATCATCATTTCAACCTACGAATCTGTATTGTTTGTGTTATTCTGGGAAAACAGAAAACAAAAAGACCTTACTTAGGGGAAAGACTTAGAGAAACAAATTGCCAGAAAACAGAAGGGTAGTAATTAGACAACACGAAGGTGCCGTGAACCTACTATGTTATGTGAATTTCATACGCATGCTAAACGCTCCCTTTCTATAAAGCTGTTTTACCCTGATATGGCACAGTGAGGTATAAAACGATGTCATTTTCTGCCCCATTGAGTCTGACCTTGTTCAGATAAGAAACAGGAACCCTTCTGTATAGATCTTCTCTAACCCTAACACTAAGTTCAATTATGTCTCACTGATTTCAGGATTCTTACTCTACCCTATAGGGCATAATTTTCAGAAATAACTTACATCTCTTTCTGAAATTCAAAGGAAAGAATTTCCAGTTCTCAGTATTTCCTGTAAGAATAAGTGTGTTCACTTCGCTGGTCAGGTTTTTAAGTCAATATTGTTTGTTTTTACAATTAGTACATTGGTTTTCCTTCCTGGGTCACTAGTAGTCTGGGCACTTCTGTGGCACTCCTCCATCAGCTTTACAGAAGTGACCCTAAGCAGTATTATCTGAATCTTTCAAAGTATGAAAAACTTTGATATCTTTTGTACTCATAACAAGGGTTTTTTACTTTTTTTTTTCCTGCTTCTCAAAGCCTTGCAAAATGCAGCCTCCCTCACTCACAAACTGCAGCAAGTTGGCTGGTCATTTCCTCCCCTCCCTGCCTTCTGCTCCTCTGAGAGAAGGGCTCACTGTGGGATGCCACCCCTCCCAGTTCATTGATCCTCATCTCTGCCTACAAGGTGGATTCATGGCAGGTGTGTGAGGAACATCCCGCTCAGGTCTTGCCCGGAACAACAGAGTCAGTCAGTGCCTGCAGAGAAAGAGCAGGCACACTCCTGGCTTACAAGTGTATAACCAGTAGTTTCGGTGCATGGTGGAAATTAAGAAATGAGTTGAGCAATTCAAAGCGACTTGTTTACAAAAACGGCTGTGGTTTAGGAATACACTTTCTGATTCTTTTCTTCCATATGCATGACACAGTATGCGCAGAACATGCTATGATCATGAATCCAAACCCATAACTCACTCAGCTTTTGAATGGCGAGTTGACCTAATTTCACATATCAGCCATAATTGGTTCATCATTGCTCCCCATGGATCATGTAGAGAAGGATTCAAAAAACAGTCAAGGTGTGGACCATCCAAAGTAGCTGGTGGCAGCTGGACGGTGGTGGCGCATGCCTTTAATCCCAGCACTAGGGAGACAGAGCAGTTGGGTCTCTGTGAGTTCGAGTCCTGCCTGGTCCACAAGAGCTAGTTCCAGGACAAGCTCCAAAGCTACAGAGAAACCCTGTCTCAAAAAACCAAAAAATAAAAATAAATAAATAAATAAAATATTTGGTGGCACAGGTGGAGAAGAGAGAAGGTGAAGCATGTTTATTTCGAACTTCTATTGCTGTGAAGAGACCATGGCCACAGTAACTTTTGTAATGGAAAACATTTAATTAGGTAGCTTACAGTTTTGGAGGTTTAGTCCATTGTAATCATGGTGGGACATGGTGGTGTGCAGGCAGACATGGTGCTGGAGGATGAGCTGAGAGTTCTACATCTTTGGTCCAAAGGCAACAGGAAGTAAATTGGACAGTGGATATGACTTAAGCATATACAAGACCTCAAAGCTCACCTCTATAGTGATACACTTTCTCCAACAAGACCATACCTCCTAATAGTGCCATTCCCTATAGCTTATGGGGGCCAATTATATTCAAACCACCATAGATACTAAGTACTTTCTTTTAAAATATATTATTATATATTGGTGAAACAAAATGAGTTTTATTTGAATATCATATATCATAAACACATATAATCTTTGATCATATTCGCCTCACATTTTACTCTTTCTAAATCCGATTTCAGAGATGCTCCTCAGAAATAGATCAATAAACTGAGGCTCAGTCTTGGTCAGAAGCATGAATAAAGCCTGAAGAATCTGCAGGAGGGGGTCAGCAGCCACATTGGAGTGAGGCCTTAGAGCTTACTTGCCTCATTGTAAGCTGCATTATGTGCCAGTTAACATGTCTGCAGTGGCCCTGACTGCTTTGGTGTTAGCATCTCAACTCAATTGCTTTGATTTCTAAACAAAACACAACAGCAGAGCTTGGCTGGCCCGATTCACAAGCAGTTCCACTCTTTTTGAGGTCTGAGCTCTTAGGAATGCCACTGTCGCTTAAGAGAGCCATTTTTCCCCCAAAAATCTCAGAATAAAATGGAGGCTGCATTTTTCATAAACCAGTGCTGATGTGGTCAATTTGGTGTTTGTGGAATGTAAAGGAAGTTCACTGCTTCATGAGAATTTCAGATCCTGACGCTTGTTCGCCACATCCCAGTCTCTCTATGGATCCCCATTTCTCTGGGAAAAAAAATGTGGCTACACAGGCCTGGAAAAGTATACTACCAAACCTTGGAATTTTGGTTTTATTCTCCAGAGTCACAGAAACAAGAAGAAAAAAACATTAATTCTTTAAAAGCCCCAAAGTCAGTGGGGAAGCAAGTGCACAGGAATCATTCATTTTAAATGGCATGGATTTCCATTTAAACCCATGGATTTAAATGGGTTTCCATCCGTGACCGCTACAGTGTACATTAGACTGTGCTCCCTCTGCCCTCCTCGCAGCCAATGGTCTTCACTTCTGTAACCGTGGCTGCCTTTGCTGGTTGGATGGAAGGGGTTAAGGGTTGTTATTAGTGACATTATGCATGGCTAGTCTTCTGCTTGAAGAGACACACATCAGGATTTAAAGGTTTTCAACTCAGTTCTGAGTTCCATTGTCTTCTGAAGAGTTTCAAAAGATTTCTTCTGAAATACACAAGCTCAGAGCTGTTCTAATGGCCTGGGAGCAATTCACCACAGGAATTCCAAACCGGGATCTGCATCATAGAATATACTTGTTTTTCAATGAGCATTTCTTCCGTCTGTTTCTGCTCTGTCAGATGCTGTATGCTTTTCCACATGACCCTGGCAGACAGCAGCTTCCCCATTGTTCAGATGGATCTCCTGAAAACTGTAATAACAACTCAAGAGTCTTTTATAACAACACACAAAAATGTGTCTGAGTTGACAGTGTCGATAGTTTTTTCAAGTTGAAAATACCTCCTTGAGTGATTTTTTTTAACCCAGCAACAATCTAATATTAAATAATATTTGAATGGGTAAAAGTAAATCAGGCCCCAGCAATTCTGTATGTCTATTGAAGGGGAGGATTTCTGTTTCCACAACCACAACTTCTCTCACTCAGCCAGTCAATTACAGGGTGCAGCCCTCTCTGAAATAAGGGGAAATGCCATTTCGCTGGCCTCAGGCTGAGTGGCCTAGGCAATGGTTCAGAAAAGCAGCATCACATGATGAACATGAGCAGTAGGGTAAAGTGACATGGAACTAGAAGGAAATGGTGACTTTAATCTTCTGGCTGGGAACTGGCTGGGCTGCCTCCCTCTGAGGCTGACTGGATGCAGAGACTTTCTTAAGCACTCCACTACTCAAATCAATGCTGCTTTCATTAAGCAGACTTTGCAAAGCTGTGACATTTTGATGGAATTCAGAAAAATTTTGAAGCGCATTTTTTCCATAGCAGCCAATAAGCTAGTTTTCTGAAAGACACACACACACACACACACACACACACACACACACAGAATCCCTAAAACTTAAAATTAAGAAAATTACATTAATTTTCATATACAAAGAATACAAAGCCCATTGTATATGAATACCAATAATATCCATTCTCAAGTGTGGATATTATTATCTTCCTTTGTCTTCCTTGGTCTATGGTGATCATACACATCTGAAAACCTATACTATTTGATGTATGCACAATAAATTCATCATAGCCATGTGTATACATGTCTATATATACTATACATGCTTATAATGTGCATGAAGACTTCCATTAATATTTTTAACTGAGTAGATACTTCCATCTCAAGGACAGGGGTGAGGTTCCCACATCTTGGTTTCCCTTTTGTAGTGGTCAATGCAGCAAGTGTACAAAAGAGTACAGTTCCTGGACAAAGACTGCCACTGTATCTAACTATTTGCCTTACTACCCGTGAGCCTGAGTTCTCTCACTTAATATGGGGATAGCTATTTTAGATTGACAGTGACATCATATATTCATAGAGCTTGGTTATTAGTAATTATTAAACATTTGAGTATCATCATTATTATTAGCCAAAATACATGAAAAAAGACTAATCAAGATGTTTTCTATTAGCTGGCATATTATTTAGGATCTTAATGAGTGATCACTATATATATAAAACATAGGCTATGAAGGGTAAAAAATCCATTTCACAAATAATTAGTAAGAAAGGTATGAAAAGCGAGAATTAAAGAGGGTGTGCAGAGGGGGTGTGGAAGGGGTGGTACAGAAAATTTGAAGGGACATGGCAAATGCTATATTACTGGTTGAGGGCAGAGCTGAAGCCTGTGGTATGTGTCGTGTCACCATTTCTTTTATTTTTTGTTGTAGTTGTTCCTTTAAGATTTCAGATTGAGCATCCTTATCTCACAAAGCCTCCTGCTGATTTACCCTCTGGTCAATCTTCTTGGTGAATATTTCTAGACAGTTCTATCTCCCAGGGAAGAATCCCTGTTTCTTTCTTTCTTTGGTATGTGTTTAAGTGACAGCCTTGATTTCTTAATTAGGGATTTTCAAATAGTGCTCAGCTCTGACCCTTTCCAAATCTTCTAACCACCAGAAATTAAAATTACGCCATTTCTGAAACCATGAATATAGTAGTCCTCTCGGCCCACAACCTCCTGTAAATCTGGTTCTATTGCTCATGGTGGGAAAGCTACATCTGTATATGTACATACACATGCATTCGCACACACACACATATGTACACACACACACACACACAAGCACATAGTTACTCATTGTTTTCATGATCTCCCACAGAAAAACCTCTGACTATTCATCTATATTGCATTCTGTCCTACGTCTATCTGTTTCTTTGTGTTTGTGTACCCAATATGTAGTGTACAGAAGGTAAGCAGTAATTATTATATATGATATGTGAAAAAGGGTTAAGCACAATAAAATGAGAAATAGGAAGACAAGTGTGCCTTTCAACTAAGAAATCACTTGCTGTATCACTAATTTAGAAAAATTGATTTAGCAATATAAAAATGAAAATTAAGCACAAGAAATGTTCATTCCCAGAAATAACAGTTTCCTGCAATTCCTTCTGCAAGAAGATCCAAGGTTTTAACTTTCTTAAGATACGGAACACACAATCACATTTCCACAGACGCACACACAAACATTGAGGCATCTTACACCTTATTTACACTATTTTTAAATCATCCATTAATTCATGCAAAGATAAAGATAAACTTGAAGTGAGAGAAATTAATCTTTCTAAGTTGGCGGTATCATTTGGGAAGATTTAGGACCTGCTGCCTGTGAGGGAAATATATCACTGAGTGTAAGCTATGAGAATTTACACCCATACGGTTATAGATGATTGCATACTGCCATGTAGTGGCTGGGAATTAAACTCAAAACTTCTGGAAGAGCAGCTAGTGTTTGTTCTTTGTCATTGAACCATCTCTCCAGGACCCTCTTACCAGAAATTAAACATTCTTGTGCCATGGCCATGAGATTCTCATTAAAGGAAAAATGAATTAATTGCATCTCACACTTAGTTCATGTTACTTTCATGCATAACAATTTGCATTGATTGAAGCCATCGCTTGAGAATATTTGGATACATACTCAATATATCTTTGTGACATAGATTGATTCTCAAAAAAACCTGTCAAAAGTTGTATAATTTCCATTCATACCTGACTTTTATTGCACCTGTTATCACACTTTTATATTTCAAAACTGTATTGTCATACTAGGCTTCTCTTGGAGGCTAATAATCTTGATTAATATAGTGATAATTGTTTAATCTCTAATAAATTTTTCTTTCTGAAAAAAATGAAAATTAAGTGGAAATGGTGAAATTGCACCTTTTAATCAATTAAGACGTTATGAGCAAACTTCTATAGGACAAGAGACCTCAGCTTTGCTCTCCACAGTTTTATTATCCTCAACTTCTTCTTTTGATTTGTTCTCTTCTGCTTGTACTAAGAAATGACACCACCTGTAATACTCTGGAAGAGTTATAGATAACTAACTTCTCTATATTAAGGTAAACTGAAAAATCCAAAATGCATTGTTCTTTTCTAGGGTGGACAAATGCCTAAAGACATAGCTTAGCCGCAGAGTCTATAAGACATGTGGGAGTCCATCTTATGAATCGCAAGGGCCATCCTACTTTTGCCTTCCTGCTGCCTGAACAGCTTCTGGCTCCCACCTTCTCCCGCCTAGAGCTGCTCTACTTGGGCTCCATAGAGCTAACACAGAGAGTGTCTGACTCCTGTTGGGGACCAGCCTTGACAAAAATACCCCTTCCCGGGGTAGAGGCTTGGATATTTAGAAAATATTTGTAAACACTATGAAGGCACAAATGAAAATAATAAAATGGAGAAACATAGAATAGTATTGAGATGGAATTGTAAGCCTATTTCCACATTGACCAAAGATCAGAGAACTACTTCCACCTCAAACAAAGATCCCACCTAGATTTAGGTCAGAGAGTTCTGCTCTCTCCAGGTGATTATCAATAGGTGTGGCTAATAGCCCCAGACCTTGTATTTCAGGAATAGAGAAGGAGACTTGTTTCTACCTAAAGCAAAATCCAACTAAGTTCCAGTTCCCTTGAGGAGATAACTTTGGAGTCCACCCAGGGAGTGGTTTGCCTACAGAATGTGTCGGTCTAGGGTACAAGCCCTTGACTTGTTTTCTTCTAGCAACATAATGTTTAACTGTGGTTGTAGCCTGTGGCCTTCAATTAGTATGTTCATTTCCTTGTATCATGTTAATGCAGTAATGGAGTTTTTGTCTTACTCCTACCTTTTGGAGTCAGAGGTATTTAAAGCAATGGGAAATTAAATGCCGGCAGATTTCAGTACTCACTGGAACTCCCTCCCGATACTATTCTATAGTTTCTCCGTTTTATTATATTTATTTGCATCTTCATATTCTTCACTAATATTTTCTAAATCCCCATGCCTCTACCCTGGCAAGAGATATTTTTGTCGAGGCTGGTACCTGACAAATGGCAGCCCAATGTGGTGCGGTCAATTGACAGCCTCCCACCACCTCCTGCTTAGAGCTGCCTTTACTTGGATTTCATAGGATGAACACAGGGAGTGTCTTTGGCTACAGCTCTGTTCCTGGAGCTCAATGTTCCAGGTGATTGTGTCTGTACTGCCACTCCATAGATTCTAAAAGCCTGACTTGTCCTCCTCCCATCTGTGCTTTGAATGGAAATGAGGCCTCTGATGGGTCAAGGGAAATTCCCTTGTCATTTTTTTCTTTTTTTATTTCAGACACTTGTTTTTATTGTTATTAAAAAAATTTTCAACCTCCTCCCCTCCTCCCAATTCCCTTCCCATCCTCCAATCCCCCTC
>LOJH01006165.1:22101-32928 GCA_001685095.1 Ellobius talpinus | reverse complement strand
CTTTATTAACCAATGAAAGTAACACATAGACAAATGACCCTCCTCCATCACTACCCCATTTCCCAAATCAGTATGTGATTCCAAGCAAAGAAATCTGACATCATCGAGCAAAGGACACAGAGAAGGAAGAGGGACCACATGGCTTTAGAGAAAATGATGTGACTCACTGTGAAGGACCAGCAAGTGGCTATGAGGCAAATGGAAGAGCATTTTCAAGAAGAAACAGCAATATAAAGGCAAGTGCTGACATAAGAGATGGCAAAATCAGAAGCCAACTGTGACTTTCTGGAGTGGGGACGAAACATGGGTGAGATGGATGCAAAGTCTTTGGAAAGCCACTGCAGCTCAGCCAGATGCTCCTGACTACCCTGCGGGCTGTCAGAAATAATGATGCAACTGTAAAACCTAACAGATTGATCTTCTTTTCCCAAGACCTTTGTAGAAGCAGTGTAGGAAACAAGCTGGAGTGTCAAAGCAGACACGGTGTTTAAACACAGGAGGTGCCTGCGGGCCAACAGTCATTAAAGGGGTAGGTGGCAGGATGCACTCACTCATTTCATGCTGGTGGTAGGAAACAAATGAAGAACCTGCTGGGCACCCAGATTCTGGTTAGGGCAATTGAATAGATGCCTATAGCACTAATTAGAAGCTAACAACCCTGGCTGGGTGTGGTGGTGCATACTTTTAATCCCAGAGGTAGGAGAATCTCTGTGAGTTCCAGGCCAGTCTGGTCTACAGAACTATGCTATACTCACCTATTGTGGGAAGTCCTTCTCTCTGTGTGTTGCTTTTACTGGATAATGAATAAAGCTGCTTTGGCTTATGACAGGGCAGAATAGAGTAAGGTGGGAATTTCAAGCGGATGGAGGAAGAAAGACAGAGTCAGAGAGATGCCATGTAGCTGCCGAAGAAGACAGCACCTGAAACTTTACCAGGTAAGCCATAGCCTTGTGATACACAGAATAAAAGAAATGGGTTAATTTCAGATGTAAGAGTTAGTAGAAGCCAGAGCTAATAGGCCAAGCAGTGTTGTAATTAATATAGTTTCTGTGTGATTATTCGTGCCTAGGCGTGGGAACAAACAGTCTTGGTCTACACTTGCCTCTAAGGCATACAAGAGCACCAGAGGTAGGTTAGAGATTTCTCTCAGAAAAAACCCTAAGTAAGCCAAGTGTGGTGGTACCAGCCTGTAACTCCAGTACTTGGCAAGTAGGAGCAGGAAGATCAGAGTTCAAGACCAGTTCCAGCTTCGAGAGACCCTCTCAGTCTTGCTTCTTATTCCCATGCATGTAAATAATCAATACCCTCAGGCTTTCTTAGCAGAGGCCATGGTACCTGGCAAACCTAGTACAATTACTTCAAGGAGAAACTGACTCACAGAACGTGGTTAAAGAGAACCAAGCCAAACTAAAGAAAATACCATGACACAACTTCCAAGAACTACCCCAGGAAGTAATCAGATGAAGCCTTAATGTTAGTGGAATATCTCCAAAGTATTGATGCCAATATCAGTTTTTATTGTTCATATACTTAAGGTTTTGAAGATCAAACCCACAGGTTCTTAGAATAATTCATTCAAGATCTTTATTTATGGGGGGTTTTAATTAAAGAAAAAACAAAAGCCAGGGTGTGGTAGCACACTCCTTTAATCTCAGCATTTGGGAGGCAGAGTTGAGCAGATCTCTGTGAGTCCAGGACAGCCAGGACTACACACACAGAACCCTGTATCAAATATCCACAAAGGTGGGCGAAGGCAGGGAGGGGCATTAGGAAAAGCTTCATGGAGGTAGTGATTTACTGCATAAATGTATGGATTTTCCAAATAATAATAATAATAATAAAGGTACCCAGTATGTGCCAGGGCCAGTGAAGGTGTTAAACAAACATAAAAATCAGACTGCTACACTGGATGTGCTTACACACTACAGCATGATCAAAGCAAACATGTAATTTTAAAAAGACATAGTTTAAAACAAGTGGTATATAAAAAATGCTTTTAACTTCCTGGCAGAGTTAGGCTATGATTCTGGAAGGTATGGGTATGGAGACAATGGACATACTGACAAGTATTTTGTTAACAGACAATACAAATGAAATGAACTGCTTCCCAACAGAGCAGTAGGCAAAACAGGCAGGGTGCGCCCAAAGAGTAGGGTGCAGGCAGAATAGCAAGCAGCCAGAGAACAATGCAACTGTTCCAACAGACACAGGAGTGTCCAATTTGCATAATTACTTGTGTTCTGATAGGAATCAATCCAGGGCACACTGTAGGCAAGGACTCCATCCCTGAGCTATAGTCCCAGACCTCATTACTTTAAGCTTTGCATTAACTGTACAAAGCAGATCTCAAAGCTTTACCCTGTCTCTGTAAAGAGCTTTTATCAGTATCTTCAGAAGTATTGATAGCCTGGCAGATCTGATAAAGACAACATGTCTGTAATCAATATTCTAAGAATACTACGTGACAGTAAATGTTTCAGGACAGATAAAACACTACACACAAAATAAACAGTAGCAGAAACCTAGAAGCAAAACTTCACTAGGAGACTGGAGAGATGGCTCAGCCATGAAGACTCAATGCTCTTGATGAAGACACAAGTCTGGGTCTCGGCAGCCACACTGTAAATCCAGCTTCAGCAGACCTAATTTCTTTTAGCTTCTATGGGTACCAGTGCATGTGTACATACACAGACAGACAGATACACATACGCAGCTAAAGACACAATATATCATTTAAAAAATAAAAACAAAACATTCCTTTCTTGGTCTGATATTAAGAGATATGAATTCTAGGGAACTGAGAAAACCCTGAGAAGCCAAATTCTAGTTCATATTGGGTTCTCAGCTTTTATACTAGCTTGAAAATATGCCAGTGCTATCAAAGGCAAAGCAATACCAGACTACGATGTAGAAGAGAAGTGTGCCCAAGCTTTGATAGCATTTACAACAAATCCTTCCCTACTCAGGAGTTCTCTTCCCTTTACTAATCATAACACAATTCAATGGTAATACAGATAGTCCAGTGCTACAAATAATATACTTGATACCAATACATAGCTCATATTATAATGCAAAGTCAATATAAAAACCGAACTACTGTTAAATAGTTGTTCCATAAAGCCACATACCTCTAGTCATCAAGTACAGCCCAACAGCCCAGCGATTGCTCTTATTAATAACATCTTACCGAAGCACAGCTATGCATTGTTCACACCGTGCTGACAGTACTTCATATTACAAGAGCAGAGCCAGGCATTTGTGACAAAGAGTGAAAAGGTTTACGATCTGCTTCTACTGGAAACGCTCTGTGCTGTCTCATACACTTCCCTATATAGTCACACATTCACTTATCAGACCTTTCCAGATTTAAAACCAAGTTATGTGCCATCTTCACTATACTTAAAAAGATCATTTTAAAAAAAGTAAGTTGACTTCAAAAATGTAAAGCAGGTAACACTCCCCCACCCCACCATTTTTATAAAATTCCTTCCAACATCTGCTTTCAAAAGCACCACAACCATGCCTGCTAGAAGCCATTTTCCTCCTTTAAAAAGACAGTACCTCAGATGTGTTTGGCAGGACAGTAGGAGAACGGGCAAAAGGGTAAAACAATGCAGCAGAGGAGAAAGGAAGAACTGTCAAATCAAAACACCAAGAAAGCAAATACCACAGTATCAAGACCTACAGAAGAGAATGGTCATTAGATCATGGCAAGGGGGCTGTTTCAAGAACACGTACGTAACTGCAGAAGCTTATGCAACTTCCCATGCACTCTTAAACCCAAGCAGTTCTCTAAATATATAACTCGAATAAATCAACTGAAATTCTTTAATGCAGAAATCTTGAAATAAGACTGTCAACCTTTATTGAACTTTTGGTTAAGTTATGCTTCTATTTAATAGTACATTAATTTAGGACAAATTACTAAAATGCTTCCTTCAATTGAGGGATTATAATGATCATTCTGTAGACAGAGAATCCAAGATCCATATTAGATTAATTGACTCTAAGGAAAAATAAAAGTCAGAGCGGACTACATATAAAAATAAACATTATTAAAGTAGGTTTTAGAGGCAAAATTTAAAAACTATTTAATAAATTGTATAATCATTAGCCTGTGTATTCTGAGCACCAACAATTTCCTAGGCAAATAATTCATTAAATATTCAGAAACTATCAAATTTGTCACTCAGTTTTCTCTGTGTAAAGCATCAAGCTAAATGTGTTAAATTCATTTTCTCATTCAACACGTAACTAACTTAAATACAAGCATGTATTTAAATAGGCCAAGTGGAACACAAAGCTCTGACATTATACCTGCTTCTGTCTCCTGCTGATGACTCTTCGGAACTCTTGCCCTCATCTTTAAAACACTGGCCTGAGCTGGATGGATTTGCAAAGGTGGATATGAAAGGCCCCAGAGACTGAAAGGCTGCTTGGCGGACCTAAGGGAAAGTAAGAGCAATAATAAAACAATAAACAAAAATAAAATGATAATTCACACATATTCAACGATTAGTCTGCATATACCAAAGTACAGGAGAATAGAAAAGCCTTGTGAAAGAAACCTGAATCTTTCTTTACTTAGAATTTAGAAAGCATTGTAATATTTTTTTAACTTTCAGTTTTTAGTCTGACTTGGCTATTCGAACAATGAGAGTCTGAGTAAGACAGACTATTATTAAACACAAATAGATCATATCCTTAAAAAGTCTTCTCGTAAGCTTCAAAAACAAGAAAAGTGAAAAGAACTGAGACTGTCGAATAGAAAGTACACTCAGCACTTTCAAAGAGGAGAGACTGTTAGCCATAACGAGGCAGACAAACTCTGCGACTCTAGATTTAGAGAATCCAACACTCCCTTTTACCCCAAGAGCCCACACAGGGTATACACACACAGACACACTTACTACATATGTAGCTTTGTCAGGCCTAGAATTAATTATGTAGACCAAGGCTGGCCTTCAACTACCTGCTTCTACCTCTTGAGTACTGAGATTAAAGATGGATACACTCAGTGTCTAGTAAAAATAAACATTAAAAGGGGTGGGGGAGAGATGGCTCAGTGGTTAAGAGTACTGGCTGCTCTTTCAGAGGACTTAGGTTTAATTCCCAGCACCCACATGGCAGCTAATAAGTCTGTAACTCAAGTTCTAGTGTTTCTGACTCCAAACACCAATGTATATAAAAATAAAAAAAATTTAAAAAGGAAAGAAAAAGCCAGTGAGTATTAAACAAACATGATTTGTACTTGCAAAAATAAAAAAAATACTCTCCAAGTACCAAAAAGACAACCTTTAATAACCTTCCATTATCTTCTCTTACATGTATGAATCACATATATTGTAAATTCTTTCCTTTTCCAGGGGTGCGGGGGAGCGCAGTTGGAGATAGGGTTTCTCTGCATAGCTCTGGCTACCCTGGAACTTACTCTGTAGACTAGGCTAGCCTCAAATTCAGAGAACCATCTGGCGTTGTCTCCCAAGTGATGGAATTAACTCCCAAGTGAAGGCATGCGCTGCCACCACCTGACATTTTAAATTATTTAAATTTTAAAACATGGAGTTAGAGAGATGGCTCAGTGGTTAAGAGTATTGATTGTTCTTTAAAAGGACCTGGGTTCAGTTCCTAGCACCTACATGGTGGTTCAAAACTGACTGTAACTCCTATTCCAGGGGATCTGACATAGAGGTTCTAGCCTCTACGGGCCCCAAAACACATGTGGTACACATACATACATGTAGGCAAAACATAGACAGACAAGAGAATAAACTATTAAAACAACTTTTTTTTGAAAAAAAATCACATTTAGTTTGAAATAGACTCAAAATGTTAAAAAAAATTGTTACCCAACGTGAAGGATCACTGATCAAGTTAATGAACAGTGCTGACAACTTTGTCCGCCGGATCTCTTGGCATGTTGCACAGGAGACAGCCATGAAGCACTCAGCACAGGCCTTTCGCACTCCCCACACGTTATCAGAGCACAGCTGGAAAAACCTGGGCAGCTACATGAGCACAAACAAAGTGACCGCAGTTACCTTCCATTTTCTATTTTAAATGTTGGATATTCTTTAAAAGTAGAAAATGTGTTTAATAAAAGTACTCAGAAAATTTTAATGAAATTACATTCAACTTACAACTCACTCTAGAAATGCAAAAGCACCAACAAACAACTTGACATTCCCCAAGAGCTCACATCTGAGCCCATATCTGGCAAGTTCTACATAGACTTGTACAACGGAGCACATACAACTTAACCGCTCTGCTACAATATTTAAGTGCCAGAGTAGCCTAGTGAAAGATCAAAGATTCAGTTGAGTAAGTTAGACTTTATTTATTAAGTAGAAATGGGGAAGCTAACTGTGCATGTGTTTCTCACAAGTTTTAATTTTTAATCAATCGTCATTATCAAAACACATTTCAAATGCCACCTTGCAGAAACTTAAAGTACTAAATTTACAAACATTCTATTTTGTAGTCATGGGGCCATGTTAATAAACTCTCTACTACTCTGTAATACATTGTCTGTTCTTTAACATCTGAGATACTTACCAACATTTCCTCTGTAGCTTGCTGGCCAACCACACTGCAAATATCTCCGAAATTGGCAGCACAGACCTATGACAAAACCATTACAAACACTTCAATATCACATGTAGAGTTCCTTTAAAACAGTCTATTAAACTTCATTATCATCACATTAGAGGAACATGTATTCTTAAACACGAGGACCAAAACAGGATGCAAACACACCTTCCGAACGTGAAACATTCTACAGTCACAGCACATCTCACAGAACCTAGGGAGGATGAGACGCTCTGTAATGTCCTTCCCAACCATGGGAGCCATCTTGCACATTATCTAAAATAAGTGAGAAAGAAATTCACATTGAAAACAACTAAGGCCTTTTCAGATAAATTTAATAATTTAAAGAAATACATATTAACTAATATATAGCAAATGTACTAAATCTAGAAAAAATCCCATTTTATTTTTCTATTACTTAATGACCTAATCACTTTGGTAATAACTTTGAAAGTAAGAAATAAGGAAAAGGGCTGGACGGTGGTGGCGCACGCCTTTACTCCCAGCACTCGGAAGGCAGAGGAAGGCACAGGAAGGCACATCTGTGAGTTCGAGGCCAGCCTGGTCTACAGAGCTAGCTCCAGGACAGTTAGGGCCACACAGAGAAACTGTGTCTTGAGAAAAACAAAAAAAGTTGCAGGACATCTACATCAGACTAGGGGTTATAGTTCCATAGAATAACAGTGACCGAGACAGCTTTAATACAGCATTTACAACGTTAAAGTAGGAAATCTAACAGAAAGATCCTTTTATTAAAAATTACAAACATAACTTTAGTATAACCAAATACTTAAATAAGTTTCAAGCTCTGTCATGTTCACGGGTTGTTAGGCTGGTAATGCTCCCTAACTGACCTGAAGGTTCAATGTGACCCCAACTTCGCCTGACTGCAGACAGAACCTACAACCCCCAACTCCCACAGCCAGCTTTGTGTTTCACAGAAGCACAGCTGAAAATCTGAAGTTCAGTCTGCTCACTGGTCTAGGCAACATATTAGAATTATTTTTTTCCTAAAACAAACGTAAACCAGATGTGGGTGGGGAAACCATAGGCTTCTTACCAGTGCTGAACAATATAATTAAGTTTTTAGGCTAGGTTCTCCTTACTATAACCAACATTATGCCTAAACTGATTTTTCTTTACTAAGGAATTTCGGAAATTAAAGGCAAGTGTTTTGGAGCTAGGTATGGGTGATGACCGTATATTGTGATTGTACTAAATGCATGAAACACTATACTTTAAATGATTAATTTTCTGAGTTTCACATCAATAAAAATAATACCAAGAAAAAAAGCACCTAAACTGATTATTAATTGATAGTGAGTCTCTAAAAAATAATGAAAAGGGAATTCTTCAAGGGACAGAAACTAGAGATCATTTCTGTTCTCATGAATGACCTGGGAACACTGGCAACTTGTTACAATTTTTTAATATCAACAAAAGACCAGTATTTTAGGTAAAGAACAATGCCAAGTAACCAATGAAATGTGAATAAAGCCCTAGGTTAATTTAGGACTTTTCTATCTTGCTAACAGGAACCACAGATCTGAATGACAACATCTATTACTAAGTTTTCAAGCCTTACTCTAGGTTTGCCTAAATGAAGAGATAGACTTACAGCCACAGCCTCTGTCTTCACGTCATCATTGCTATCTGGAGCAGTCAGCTCTATGAGAACAGGGCACACCTTGGTCTCCACATCAAATCGCTCAATCAGCTCCTGCTCCAGCAGAGCCAGCAAAGCTGCCTGACTGGTTTTCCTCACCTGCCAAGAGAAACCCCACAGCATAAACAAGGCACAGACATGACTTCATAGAAGTGCTACAACAGCCTGGCAGTGGTGGCGCACGCCTTTAGTCCCAGCACTCGGGAGGCAGAGGCGGGTGGGTCTCCGAGTTCTAGGACAGCCAGGGCTATACAGAGAAACCCTGATTCAAAAAAAAAAAAAAAACCAAGACAAACCGAACAAAGAAACTCTACAACATAAGTTTTGTAAAGGTACATGCTTCTAAACACAATGTAGAATTCCATAACTTACAAAACCTAGTTAGTAGACATTTGTGGGTATTCCCTTCAGTTCTTAGAGAGACAGAGCTTGGCAAACAGGGACACTGAGGGCGCTGGGAAGACTGGTAAACAGCACCCTTTATGATAGCACTGGGGGCTCTAACGAACATTAGACTCCGAGCATGCCTTAATCTAAGACAAGCAGTCACTTCTAGAAAACACAATCATAAAGTTGGACCTGAAGAAATATTCCAGTTGTATCACTTAGGTTAGGCCATTCTGCATATATTATGCTACAGAAAGTTCCTTTAAGAACAAGTAAATGAGACTCTTACCTGGTTATTCTGATCTGCAAGATATCTAACCACAATTGGTAGTAAGTATTTGGAAAAAGCATATGGTATCGAAGGCCGGTTCTCTTGACAAAATAGTGCAATATGTGGTACTTGTTCCATCAGCTCTGCTCTCACAGTTGGTTCTATTGAAATAATAGCAACATGAACAAACATATCCTTTCATGGAGACAACTGCTCTGTCTGGGCTGGAGGCGACTTAGGAACCAACACGGTAAGAACTGATCACGTTCTCTAACCCTGCAGTTCTTTCCTTAAATCAAAGGAGGACATCACTCCAAATCATCCTTCTTTCAGTAATGGGTAATGAGTACATTTATCAAGCCTTACAATGAGTCACACTGAGCTGGGGGGTAAATACCTTACCTGGTATTTCTATCACTTCTATGGCAAGAAAGTATTTGTAAACTATGTCAATACTATCACAGAATTTAAGAACCTCTTAGGACCAGTTAAAAGGACCACTGGCTCCTCCTCTCAGTGCCATCTATGAAAGATTTATATCTAGACCTAAAACAACTAATTTCACTGTACAAAAACATCATTATAGATAACAGGTATCGCATTAGTAAAAAGGTAAAACAGCCTAGGAAAAAGTAAGTACTAACAGTCAAATATATTCCTGTCACTGCTGAAGGAATGTAAGAAACAAATCGCAAATTTGAGAACAAGCACGTGGCTGAAAGAGACATAGTGACCGCCATTGCAGGAGACTCGAGGATCCCAGCCATCAATCACCTCAGCAGAAAGACACATCAGTGCATCCAGTGGAACTCCAGACTCAAAAGAGAAGTTCATCCAGCCTTCACTTAAAAATGCACTGGCATTTTACAAAGCTAAGGATCCTAGCAACAAACCACATTTGGAGTTTTATTATGTTTTGCAATGTGAGAGGACTTCTCTTGAATAAAAATAAAATTTTAAACACAGACATAGAGGTTCACACTTTCCTTCACAGACTCCATTTATGAAGTCAACAATGAGTTAATTGCTTCCACATATTTGTAAAGTAAAAGGGGTCACAGTTGCAGTTTCAGTTAAGAAAGATATCAGAAACTTTCCTTTCTTTAGAGCTCTGCTTAGGCAAACAGACAAAGGGAGCAGAAGTAAACTCCAGAGACAGATCATGCACACAGAGATAAGTCAGTTATTACAGGAGGGAAGGAGAAACAGCCTTTCCAGTAAATGCTGCCTTTCAGTGGCTTCCCAAAGAAAGGCTAGAGAGACAGCTCAGCAGTAAATAGTGCTTACTCTTTTTTTTGCAGAAGACCTGGGTTGGTTCTCAGCATTCACATGGTAGCTCACAACTGCCTGCAACTCTAGTTTCAGGGGATCTGACACCTTCTTCTGACATCTGTGGGCTCCTGCACACATATGATGCACATACATACACTCAGGCAAACACACATACACATACCCTTAAGAAATAAATCTAAAATCATGTTTAAAGATATGTAAGAAATAGTTCTAGGAATATTCATCTTGTAACATAAATGAATGAATGAAATTTATGCCCTGGCAATGCTGAAGCATGCGTGGGCAGCCCGTATATGGTGGATCTGTTGAACTTGTCCATATTGGGTCTCATGGTCTAAGTTGATGAGGACAAATGACCAGATCTCTTCTCATACACACACACACACACACACACACAAATCTTTTATTTGTCAATTTTTAAGTTATATGTGGACTATAAAGATGAATGTCAAAAGCAAAAACAATAAAGGGTTTACATTAGATAATACATGAAAATAGTTATGACTTTGAGGTGGAGAAATTTCTCAAAGGCAATACAAACAATATTGCCTATAAAAGAAAAGAATCCTAGGGCTGGAGAGATGGCTCAGAGGTTAAGAGCACTGATTGTTCTTCCAGAGGT
>LOJH01006165.1:0-21065 GCA_001685095.1 Ellobius talpinus | reverse complement strand
GTATCTGATCAGTAATAAACCATACGCACAGCACAGGCATACCATGTATCTGATTAGTAATAAACCATACGCACAGCACAGGCATACTATGTATCTGACTATTAATACACCATACATACAGCCACATGGGTATGCCAGACAAAGTGACTACATTAAGTCTGAAGAGACAAACTATTTGACCACTATTCATTCAGGAGTCAGAACAGAGCTGACTTTTAGGGAGATAACACTCATCTGATTTCTAATCATACAGCTGGATCTTTACTGTGTGAATGTGGTAAAGCTTGTACATTTGCTCATGTCCTGTAGCAGTGTGTTATATTCAGTATTGACAGAGCACCAGCATGGATTGAAGAGATGGCTCTACAGTTAAGAGGACTGGCTACTCTTCCAAAGGTCCTGAGTTCAATTCCCAGCAACTTCATGGTGGCTCACAGCCATCTGTAATGAGATCTGGTGCCCTTTTCTGGCCTGCAGGCATACATGCAGGCAGAAAGAACACTGTTTATATTTTAAATAAATCTTTAAAAAAATAGCAATAGCAGAAAAAAACAACAAAAACAACAACAAAAAATTTTTCATGTATTTTTAAAAGCCAGATAAATATCTAGACTGGATAGAGTTCCAACCTTACATATCCAACATAGCCAAACCCCATACTCACAATAAATACCCACACTTGAAATACCATGAAATCGACATGAAACCACTGCCATTGCTAACATCTCCAAGTCACTGTGAGACACTCATTATCAAGACAGAAGCAAACACAAAATTCCCAAGGACCCACTAAATGAACTCACAGACCCTAAGAGACATGAAAATGAGCCCTTGGCAGCAAAAAGATTAAACCCCAACAGAAGGATTGGATACCAAGACTTCAGCAACCAGACAGGGCTGAAAAATTTCAAACATTTTACTTCAAAGACACATCAGGAGACATAACCAAGAAAAGAACACCATGGGGCAAGAAAAGCAAGACCATGGACATAGAGAACCTGAAGTCCCTGAAACAAAAGTGTCGTTAACAGCGACAAAAATAACCCTCAAGATCAGGAGGCAGGCTGGACTTCTGCAGCAAGCACTTTGCGAGAGAAACTATCAAAATGCTCACTGAAAACCAGACCGAAAAGTAAAAGCAGTGGAAAGTAATGGAGATCTATTTATTATTATGCACTTGTTTAACAGCTCCACATTCTCAACCATGTTAAAAATATCTACTCAGCTGGGGCTAGAGCACATTTGGAATGCTTACCTAGCATGTACCAAACCCCAGGCCCAGTGCTCAGCGCTGCAGAAAACTAAACATGGCAGAGAACATGCCTGTAATCCCAGCACCTGGGAGGTTAAGGTAGGAGGATCAGAAATTCAAGATCAAAAGAATAAACCAAATTTTTTAGACTATATATTTTTTCAAGATCAAGATTATTTTCAGTTACATAGCAAGTTCAAGGCCAATTGGAATACATGAAATCTAAATACACATACAGATACACAACCAAACTAAAGATTTTAAGGTAGAGGAAAAACAATACTCAAAAAATTAATGGTTGAAATTTCCTGACAGATACCCTCAAATTCAAGAAAAATGGCAAATTTGAGTAGAATCCACTTGCACCAAAACAGAGCACAATAAAAATAGAGCTCTACATGGAGAGAGCTTTTAAAAGGAAGAAACAGACAAAACCAGACGAGCTAATTTCTCCACAGGAAGCCCCTGCAGCTCCACACAGCCTTTCTTTGACACGGCAGTCAGGCTAGCCCAACCAGGGAAACTCAGAGTCAAGCCAAGCGTGCCTGGCTCTCACTCCTGTAAGTCACTTTAGAATGGCTCCAGGTACTTCAATTTTTGTCCAACAATTCATCTTTGTAACAATCAGTATGACCTCTCAATTAGTCTTCCTGTCCCCCACATTTCTTGAGCCAGTTCATACTGCTCACCTGTTAAAAACCAGCCTTCATGGCCTGCGACCAAGGCTGCCATCTTCAACTTTTCTGGCTTCTACCCTTGGTTTCCTTAAATATGCTCTCTCCCTCATGCACTGTGTCAGCCCAACAAATCCAACAACCTGTCACGTGACTAAAGAACTTAAACAAAAACTACAAAATTATAGTTTACTAGACCTTTCTAAGGCCACTTCAGAGTAAGCAAACACAAGAACAATTATATGAAAAGATAAAATAGTAGACTTAGAAATATTCTTTCCACTCTGAAAAAACAATTAAAATTTTTACCTTAAAACTTTAAGTTTATTAAATGATTAGTTCATTTAAAATTGAGTCTTGTTGAGAAGCCAAAGAGTTTGTGAGAAGTTAAAAACATTTTAATAAAGACTTAAGTAAAAAGAGATTTTCATATTTATTTTTGGATTACTTGTAAATTCAAGTATAAATATGTACTTAAAACTTGCTACTGGGGCTGGGGAGACAGCTCGACGGATGAGTGCCTGCGGTGCAGACATGGGCCCCCAGACCACCAACCATCAGCACTCCCGTGAAAGCGGGGTGACCCTGCAGCCCAGCACCCAGAAGAGAGGAGACAGGCAGATCCTGGGAACTTGCTGGGCAGCCATCCTAGCCACACCGCAAGCTCCAGGTCCAGTGAGAAACCCTATCTCAAGGGAGTAGGCAGAGTCACACAGCAGGACAGCTGCTCTCCTCCTCTGGCCTTTGCAGGCACATACCACACACACTTGTCTTAAAATGTCACACTCTATGTTGTGTTCATTTTACCACAATCAAAAACTCTTAAGACAAGTAACATCACATCATTATTATCTAATGTTCACATCAAGTTCCCCTCCTCCCCTGACAGGGTCTTATTCTAACACCCAGAGTAGCTGGGACTCAGTATGCAGCCCAGGCTGGTTCCAAACTAGGGTGATCCTCCACCTCCATCCTCTAGGAGTTAGGATTACCAACATGAACCACCCCATGCCGCACTTAGGTTTACCTCTTTCCTAAGAGAGCTCTCCCGTCTTTAATAAGCCAACATTCATCTTACAAATAATGACTAGAGACAACATGGTGGCACTATAAGCTGATCTTTCCCCCCCCATGACTAGTGGGTTTAATAATTTCTTTAAAAAAAATTTTTTTTGGAGATAGGGTCTCTCTATGTAGTATAGGACAGCTCTGAACTCAAGGTCTTCCAGAGTGCTGGGATTACAGGTGTGGGTTACTTGCCAAGTCTCAGGAAATCTTGAAGAACTCTCTTACCATGGTAATCTCTCCAACAGGGTTAGAAGTAACAACACACTCCTGTTCTCTGTGTGGACACATACCCGAGTCATCCGCTAATCTGCCAATTCTTTCCAAAACAGCAACACAGTCTCCTTCATCATCGCAGACTTCCCTCAGTGTATCCAGCAGACTCCGGGCCACCATTTGTCTACACAGAAAGAAATTCATGGAGTTCAATGCTTTCAATACATAACAGAAGTTTAAAATACAGAATCCTTATGTTTCATAAAGACAACTTTTCTTATTGCAAGTCACATACTAAACTTGTTATTTCCTAGGTAGCAAAAGTTGTACTGATTTTACAAAGATTATTACCAGCTTTTTAAACATTTATCCAAATAATTAGGAAAATTTCTAGTCACTGAATTTTCATTTCAATTATCCTCTTATCACAGTTAACAGTAAAATATACTCACTCTTAATTATATTAAATGTTATATCTACTAGCATGAGTTTTTTTAATATAACACTGAAAGTCTGCTGCAGAGACTCAGCCTCAGCAGAGTGCAGCAGGAAGGCTCTAGCTCTCGGTCACTGCTGTGTTCTGGGCCCCGGCACACACAAAGTGCATCATGTCATTGGGTAGGGGAGCAACACACTCCCTAATAAGCAATTAAATGAATAACGAAATTAGCCCAACAGCGAACAAAAAGCAATAAAGGACAATGAACAATAGAGATCAAGCTGTAAACTTGGGGACACTGACTGCACCTGGCACTTCCTCTGCGATGGATAATTTTACATCCCTGCTGAGGCGAGCCCTTCTTCCCCTTGCATGCTAACGAAGAATACACACCTGTTAAACACGTTGTCACTTGCAGCATACTTGTCCAGCCTCCCCAGCGGGGTCAACATTTCATCTTGTGAGACGAAGTCCAGGGCTGAAGGTAGAAAAATCCCGTCAGACTCTGAGCTGCAGTCATCCACAACAACTAGCAGAGACACCACAAACACTCCTTATAACACTGAACTGGAACGCACCCTGCCTGCTGGAGCAGTGCGTGCTTCCGGAGCGGAACAGAGAACTGGAAGACATCTTCAGATCAGCCCAGTGCTAGCCGCCGTCCTTCTCCACCCACACTGCTAACAGCCCCCGGCAGCATACAGCCAGTGGTGACACAAACTCAGTATCAAGAATTTACATGTTTAGCAGATGGGTGGCACATGCCTTTAATCCCAAACTTGGGAGGCAGAGGCAGGCAGATCTCTGTGAGTTCCAGGCCAGCCTGGTCTACAGAGTGGGGTCCAGGACAGCCAGGGCTACATAGTGAGATCCTGACTCAAAAAAATTTAAAAACAAACAAATAAATACGTAAATTATATGCTCAGCGAGTATAGCTTGTGAAAAAGCAAACACTGACTTAGTCAATTCTATAATAAAGACACTAAAGCTGAAAGTATCTGACTTTACTTACTGGAAAAGAACTAAAAATTATAATTAGTATTTATATTCATTAAACAAATATTAAATACTACTGTGTCAACTACTTGGCTTATGTTGGGGAAGCAGTCATGAAAATGCTTGTTTTCTAAGAACTGACACTCTGTTGAGAAGAGTCTATGTTAAGCCAATCATATGGTTACACGTATGTACACACCCCAAGGCAGATCGGCCAGAGCAGTGGGAGGGGAAGACTGAGCCAAGAGTTTAGAGGTAGGACTAAAGAGTGCTGAGCGCCCAGACAGGAAGGTAAGAGTGGAAGAGGTCCATTATGTTTGCTGAGTTCACCACACTTAGGCCACCTGACCAGGGCATTTCTCTACGGTCTGATGACTGAGGGAGGAAGGGGCGTAGGGAAGTGAGGCTATTCAGACGTGCGCTCCAGAACTGAAGCTGTGAACAATCAACTGGAGCAACAGTAACGGGCAAAGTGAGCAAGTGAGCGCTGCTGCTGTTTGAGAAGGGGTGTGCTGGTGTGACACAAGCCAGTGTTATTTAGGAAGAGGGAGGAACTGTCTCCATCAGACTGTCCTGTGGGCAACTCTGTGGGCACCACAGTGGGTGCCAACCCTGGCCAGGTGGTCTTGGGAGATGTAAGAAAAGAAGCTGAACACAGACCCAAGAACGAGTTGTTGGCAAGCAGCTTCCCTTCATGGGTGGTGCTCTGCTTCTGCTTGAGTGCCACTCCCAATTCCAAAGATGGACTGTGATCAGGACATGTAAGCTAAATAAACCCTTCAGCCATAATAAATACATAAGTAAACAGATAGACGAATGAATGAATGAACGAACAAATGCTTTTGGTCATGGTGTTTATCACAGAAATAGAAAGCAAAGTAGCGCACAGGGTCTTCTGATGTAGTCCTGGTTGGCCTAGAACTCAGAGATCCACCCACCTCTGCTTTCTTAAGTGTTGGGAGTCTGTGCCACCATGTCAAAAGCAAAAATACTCTTAAATTTTATATTTTGTTTTAATTTTTCTTTCTAATAATTAAGAGAAGCTGGATATGGTGGTGCACACATATAATCACAGCACTCGGAAGCAGGAGATTACACCGAGTCTGAAGCCTACACAGCACTAAGCAGCAGGCCACCCTAGGATGCACAGGAAGATCCTGCCATGATGAAGGAAAAAGGAAAGAAGAGGAACTAGAGAGAGGGCTCGGTGGTTTCCTAACCACTGCTGCTCTTCCAGAGGGTACAGGCTCACTTCCCGGCACTAGTGTGGTAGCTCAGCTGTCTGCACTGCAGTCCCAAGGGACCTGACACCCTCTGCTGGCCACTGTCATGCCAGACATGTGATGCAGGCAAAACACCTGTACACATAAAAGGAAAGAAATGTAAGAACTGGGACATGGTTACACATGAAGTAAGCGGTCAACAGGAAACACAGGTTAAAGTTCAGGAGTGGCCAACAGAATGAGGCTGACGGAAGCCTGGCACTAATCCGATCTAACAGGTTCCAGGGCATTTCCAAAACCCTAAGAACTTTCACTGTCTCTAGACAGGATCTCACTATGCAGCCAGTCTGACCTGGGACTCACAGCATAGCTTAGGCTAGCCTCAAACTCATGCAATCCTCCTGTCTCAACCTCCCAAGCACTAGAGTTAGAAGTATCTACCCCAGGTTATAGCAATTTTTTTCCTATTCTTACTTTACGGCACTTCTGCCCTTTGCTCTAGTAATTGCCTTTTCTCATCAGTGCCTGTCACTGCCTTTCCATCTCATTCATACACATGCATACATACATATATACATATATGTCTAGTTAAAAGAAAAATCTTATAAAAACTTCTCCTAGACATTACTTTAATAATACAAAAGATTGACTTCCCAATCAAATCCCCCCAATGCTATTGCTTATTTAAAAAGGATTTTTAAATGCCCTAAATGAGTGTGCAGCATGGGCCTATCCTGTAAAACTCGCTAAACAATATTCCCATGGAATACTATTAAAGTGAATACAGAAGACTGTAAAAATCTTTTTTTTAAAAAAAAGTAAACCACTTAAATATGCCCTTCCACTTTAAGAAAGATGATAACAATGACCAAATTTATTCTCATAAGGTAGGTGGTTAATGAAACAAATGAGATTAGCCCCATTCTGCCACAATCGACTGCCTGGAAAAACAGATCTCACCACCAGGCAGATCCTCAAACATCCTGGCAGACTGAGTTGATAATCCAGGGAGGCCAAAGCTGCAAAATTTGCAGGACTGAACATCTTAGGGGAGGGCTTCAGAGGGTTGGTCCCCTTCCTCTTGAGTTTCTAAAACAGGCTCTCTATGTAGTTCACGTGGACTCTCCACTCACAATTCTGCCTCAGCCCCTGAAGCATCACACATCCATCTCAGGATGTCCACTGAGTCTTTAGATGAACAGTTAGGGTCCAAGGAAGAACTACTAGAGATCAGAGGACAGATCTCTATCAAAAAGTCTATGTCTCCATCACTACAGTGAAAAAATAACCCCGACCCACACAGGATCACAAACAGCCTTGGAGGAGCCAAGTCTGACACCGAGGGCTGCTCTCGTGCTCACACAGGGGTCAGGCTCTGAAGTGCGATTCCCAGAGTGACAGAAGTGACTGCAAAAACAGATGTGGCCCTCAAGGGCAACACCTTCGATGTCTAGTATTGCGGGAGGCCCGAAATATCAGCCTATTTCTAAGAGACCAAAGGTCAGAGAGTAGGAACTTACAAGGCTATTGTGCTTCTACGAACTCAAAGGCCCTGCCTAGATGTTGAGCAGAGAGTTCTGTAGTAAGGAGACTACTTGTTGTCACAGCACAGAGGGAAAGCCTGCTATTGTCATCAGGTGTGGCTAATTGTAGACCTTGTGCTCCAGGAATAGAGAAGATCTGTTCCTACCTCAAACAAGAGTCTAAGGATGCAAGTAAGTTCCAGTTCCCTATATGGAGAAAACTTGGGATTCTACCCAGGGAGTGGTTTGCCTACAGAATGTTTTGGTTTAGGGTATAAGTGTGACTTGTTTTGTTCTAGCTACAGAATGTTTAACTATGAGTGCAGCCCACGACCTTCAGTTAGCATGTTCATTTCCTGTATCATGTTAATGAAGTCTTTTGTCTCACTCCTACCATTTGGGGTCAGGGTATTTTAAGCAGTTGGAAATTAAACGTGGGTGAATTTTCAGTACTCACTGGAATTCCCTCCCAATACTATCCTATATGTTTCTCTGTTTTATTATTTTCATTAGCATCTTTATATTCTTTACTATATATCTAAATCTCCACGCCCTTATTTTGGAGAAAGGTATTTTTGTTGAGGCTAGTCCCCGACATAGTATACAACAACAAAACAACAAATAGATATGGAAACAAAGTGTAAACAGACAAATTCAACAGCAGCACCAGACTCACAATTAATGAAGACAGCAGGACCAGTAGACCAGGACACACACTCTAACTGTACCGCAGCTGTGAAGAGCACACCAAGAAGCACTCAGGATGGCACAGGAGGGAAGGAGTAGAAATACTCAAAAGCCCGATTTTCGAGTGAAGGAAAAAAAAAAGAAAAATACACTAGGTTCAATCAACAGATTATTCAAAACAAATGAACAGGGAACACGAAGAAATAGCATTAAAAAATTGAAACAAAAGCCAGACAGTGGAGGCACAAGCCTTTAATATCAGCTCTCAGGGGGCAGAAGCAGGCAGATCTCTCTGAGTTCAAGGCCAGCCTGGTCTACCAGAGTGAGTTCCAGGACAGGCTCCAAAGCTACACAGAGAAACCCTGGGGGTGAGGGGGGAGGAACAAAACAATAGCAGAATAGAGTATCACTCAGCCATAGGAAAATGTCAGGCATTCTAATATGCATACATTTGAAGTCTGCAAAGGAAGGGGAATATAAGAATATTTGAAAAAATAATGAACCCCAGAAAAAACAAATTTGATGAAAACTATTAATCCATAGGCCCAAAGGAGTCAATGAATCCTATTTGAAAAACCATAAAGAAAAATGCACCTATCTACAATAACTGCTTAACACTAGTCACAGAACCTTTTAAACTAGAGCTGACTCATTTTACATATAAAACAGAACAAGACTTCAATAGGCTAGAAGTCAGTAGAGCAACAACTTTAAAGTCCTGACAAAGATCAGGGGCTGGAGAAATGACTGAGTGTTTAAGAGCACTTGCTGTTCTTACAGAGACCATGTTAGCTTCTAACTCCAGTTCCAGGTAATCTGATGCTCTCTTCTGGACTCTGCCAGCACTGCATACACGTGGTGCACATATATATATATATATATATATATATATATATGCAGACAAAACATAAATAGATAAAAAGATAAATAGAAATCTTTTTTTGAAAAAGAAAGTAAGGTCAGTCTAGCACTCCATACCCAACAGCCAGAAACCTTTCAACTCCTGGCCTCTGCAGACATGCAAAGGCTGACGTCAGCAGACATTTAGTAGAGGACGATAACCTACATCTACACAGAGGACTAAGGAGCATCAGAAATGGTGTAAAGAAAAAGGCTAAGCCGGGTGGTGGTGGCGCACACCTTTAATCCAGCACTCAGGAGGCAGTGGCAGGTGGCCCTCTGTGAGTGTGAGGCCAGCCTGGTCTACAGAGCTAGTTCTAGGACAGCTAGGGCTACATAGAAACCCTGTCTCGAAAAACCAAAAATAAATAAATAAATGGCTATTAGCTTTGAAAGGTAAAGCAAAAATATGTACAGTAAAATGAGCAATAAGCAGTGTAACATATACACAAACATACAACAGCCACAAGAAAAGCATAGAGCATGCTTCTGCAAACTGCTGCATGAAGAGATACATGACATCAGAGTCACAGCTGTAATAAAACACACCCAGATTAAAAACTTGAAAGCAACCATTACTTTTAAAATCAAAGGTGAATAAAAAATAAAGTCCATAAACAACACAAATGAAGGGAGAGGGAAAAGATAAAGGGAGTAAAATAGAGATAGGATCCATAGGTAGAAAAAAGAGTCAGAAGAAATTTAAACCCAGCCATATTATACTTGGGAACATTAACTGTGGAAGGCCTAAATATATCTATTAAAAGAACAGGGACTTCAAAATAGGCTTAAGAAAACAACACTAAACCATGTACATAATTAGTGCAGAAAATTTTTACATAATTTCTAACCTGTAATTCATAAGATACCTTATTCATTATGAACTAAAGGGCTATAAAAGCTACTGGACACTCATTTGCCATCAGTTTTCTCTTTCATAATGTAAGGCTGCTGAACTAGCATGATCTCATCAGGCACCTTCATGTGGGCTCTAGAATTCTACGACTATGACCAAACTGTTTCATCAGTCCTACATGTGTTCGTTCACCTTAAAGATAAACATGATTCTGGTTCATAAAAGGTAGAGAGCAGGGGAGCTATTGTTAAACACACTGCTGTGTTTAAGACAGTGTGGAGATTTATCAAAGACTCAGAAATTGTTTATGCAGGTCTAGAAGGTAGCCTACAGATATCTATGTATAATAAATATCCTCACTAATTTAGACTGTTTACCAACCATATCTGAAAAACATATTCTTAAGATGACAGGAAAACCATATTCTGTTCCTACCTTCTTGTCACCCTTCTATCAATTATGGATGACATTCTACACAAAAATCAGGCTCCAGTCTGGAGTAACAGGCTCATTTTTCTAGTTCTAGTATTGCTGCCTCAGTCAGGAGTCATGGAGTCATTGTGAGTGACCCTTCCCTGGTCTATTTAGAAGTCCACCCCCCTTTACACGTGCCCACATTCCCCTAATCTCATGGTCCTCATGTCTCAGCATGCTGAGCTGTCACCACCATACCTGCTTTTACACTGTCCTCGATTGGACTTACTGTAACTATAGATTTCATCCCACTGAAGGCCATAAAGTCTTACAACAGGTGACTATAGTTGTCTTAACTAGCCTACAGTGCAAATGCCTGCCACAGGTTATAATGAGAAACTTAGAAATAATCAACAAGGCCAGGCATGGTGGTATACACCTTTAATCCCAGCACTTGGAAGACAGAGATAGGCAGATCTCTGAATTCAAGGCTGGCCTGGTCTACAACATGGCAGGACTACACAAAGAAACTGTGTCTCAAAAAACCAAAACAAACAAAAAGAAACTAAAAAAATTAAAATAAACCCTATCACAATACAAAGAACAATGATATATATGTATATTAAATATCAGATGTAATGCATACATATGAAAACATCACTAAAAATGTTTTAAACCTATCACTGCTGGAAAAAAATTCCTGCATCATATATAGCCTGAAGGATGATGGCACAGTTAGTGGTATCTTTAAATAAAACAGCATCAGACTATAAGGGTCAATGCACAGGACAGGTTTGTGAAAAGGTCTCCACAGTCTTTTGAAGTAGTACATTAAACACTTATTTCCTTATTGTGTGTGACAGGGCACAACTTGTAGCAGTCAGTTCTCTCCTTCCACCATGCGGATGCTGTATGAAATGCAGGCTGTCAAGCTTGGCAGCAAGTGCCTTTGTACCCATGTACACCCACTAAGCTCTCTCTCCCCATTTTGTCTGCAGTGCTGAAAGGCCTCAATCATACAAGAAGGCAAGCACTGAGCCATTTTCACCCTAGTACATTCATGTTAAATAGATGGTAACACAAATTAAAGAGGAAAATCACAATTCTGGGACTAACCTCTAACACATACAAAAAGGTAAGCAGAGGGAAAGAGGACTAAAATGGAACACGGCAAGTGGGCACCGTGCTCACTTCAGCAGCACATATATCAAAACTGGAACGATACGGAGATTAGTATGGCCCCTGCTCAAGGATGATACACAAATTCGTTAAGCATTCCATATTTTTTTAAAAGAAAGTAGCCAATCCAAAAGAAAAAGTAGGAAATGAATAAGCAAAAAAATAATGAAACAAAAATGCCAGCCCTAAATCTAACCAACTATTCCCAGTTAATTAAAATTGGGCACGGCTATTTTCAATTAAAAAGAAAGATTGCCAGACAAAAGTAATATTAAGCTACTATCCATTAACCTCTTTTCTTTTTTCTTTCTTTCTTTTTTTGAGACAGTATAAGGCATGCTGTCCTCAGACTTACTATGTACAGCCCTGGTGATCCCTGCATTTGAGAGGCTGAGGCAGAAGGGATGAATTTGAATCCAATCAGGCTTACAGATATCCTAATCAAACAGAATGGACTCCTAATAGGAACCTAGCCATTCACATCTCAAAGCACATTGAAAACTACTTCCAGGTAAATTAAATTAAACACATATATCCTTCTAATTCTGGAGCATGAGAAAAGTAGTTTGTTACAATTTTAAACCCAGGAAAGACGATGACAAAGCAAAGAAATAACAAGAATATTTATATTAACAATGGAGTAATTCTCTGTATAAAAACAAAGTCACAAAAGCCAGTCTTGCTGTCCGTGCAAAGAGCACACCCACCTCCTTGCACTTAACAGAAATCCAAGTAGTTGAAACATCCCAATTCTTAGCCTTTTACAAGAAAGCATGATCTAAAATGTAAAAGTTTAAAAGCTAGAAAGTATGAAAATCTTAATCAGGTCTAGGTTCAGCTCTCATGCTCTGCTGCTACTTATGAACTATCTACTTGAACTTGACCAATTACTTAATTAGAATAGACTTTATCATTTACAAAGTAGTTGTTTGTACCCTTTTTTTTCAGACAAGGTCCAGTTATATAAATAAGAACTTACTATGTAGCCCAACTGTGCCTTGAACTTGCAATGATGCTTCTGCTGCTGCCTCCTCCACGCTGGGAATACAGGAGTGTATCACTACACTGAGAGCCACCAAGACTTTGAAGGCATACAACAATGATGTTGTCTATAAAGATCTGACAGAGCCCACAAATATCAGGCCTCTCCACATGCCAACTCTGCATTTATGACTGTTACTAGAAACACAAAATTTCAATGTGCCTTCTGCATGATGAAACCAGTGAATAGGATAGCACCTAATTACAATAGTGACAGGTATGGAGCACATGATAAAAAGAACAAAAACAGAAAAACCAAAACAAAGGTGAAAAGGTCACCTTAAGGAGGCTCATATCTGAGACGGCGTGCACACATGTGGGTATACACACGGCCTACCTTAAGGAGGCTCATATCTGAGACGGCATGCATACATGTGTGCATACACACGGCCTACTTTAAGGAGGCTCATATCTGAGACGGCATGCATACATGTGCGCATACACACGGCCTACTTTAAGGAGGCTCATATCTGAGACNGGTATACACACGGCCTACTTTTAGTTGGCCTGATAAATAAAACTGGTTTTTTTGGGGGGGTGAGATGCAATTGAAGCTTGACCAATAGGACAAGAGAGAGGTCATTTTAAGCAAAAATCCAAAAGGTGATGCTCATCTTTAAACCCAGCACTTGTGAGGCAGAGGCAGGTAGATCTCTCAAGTTGGAGGCCAGCCTGGTCTACTGAGTTCCAGAACAGCCAGAGCTATGTAAAGACCCTGTCCAAAAACAAAATGATGGCCCAAATCTCTATTTCAATACAAGACTTTTGAAGTGAAAAGCCTGAGATGCCAACCCTGAAGGTATATTTTCATGGCAGACATGAGAGATGCATCTTCCACTTGTTTAAAGAAACCAGTAAAGAAATCCACTAAACTGAATTTTACATTCTTTTTTCTTCCAGATCACTTTCTGTTTTTACCACAGAATTTTATCCCAATATGACTTTATGCTTGCAAATTTGTTTCTCTGTACCAAAGAGAAGCCTAAAATGTGAACTTCCAGGCTGGGGAGATGGCTCAGTGAGTGAAGGACCCAAGTACAGACCTCCAGCCCTCACATAAAGAGCCGAGTGCAGTTGGTCTCTGTAATCCAATCCGCTCTAGCCAAAACTCAACTCGATTCTGTGGGAAACAAAACCTCATCTCAGATAAAGGAATGACAGAAAGAAACTGGTCTCTGATCTTCACATATGTGCGTGCACACACACACACACACTTTTCTTCAATCATACAACTTAAAATGTTTGTTTTCATTGCTGCTCTTATATCACAGACTATGACAAACAGTAAACAAATTTTTATTGAGAAAGCATCGGTTTTTGTCAACACAACACAAATGAAGTCAGCTGAGAAGGAATCTACACAAAAAGCATTAGTCTCTCTGACAGGGGGTGGGTATGTTTAGATGTGGAATACTTTATTAGCAATTGCTTACATTGCAGCATAAGAACACAGAACCAGGGGTGGAGAGGTGGACCAGCACTAAAGAGCAATTGCTTCCTCTTTCAGACAACTCAGATTCAGTGCCCAGCACCCTCAGGCATGATGAAGGGGAGGAGTGTTGCAGACCTGACGTGGCCACTTCACTCTAGCTCACAGCACAAGACTGGGCCTGTCAACATTCTGTTATAAAAGGTAGGAGCTTACAGGGTCACACCCTTCCCTGAGGATTTTATAAGCAGTTAACAGTTGCTAGGAGGGGAGGGACTCAACAGAGCCTCAACCCACCTAAGAAGCTATTGGCAGTTAATGGTTACTGGGGGGAGAAGGGGCCACTGCTAAGGGTCCACACTACTGTAAATACCCCCTCAGCCTTGCTCACAGAAGCAGCCCTAAGGAAAGTCGATGGCTACCGCCCCCAAAGGCACAAAAGTAAAAGGAAGAGTAGTTAAAGAAGGCAATCCCTGAGAGTAGGGTGACGATGGCAGGGTAATGGGTGAGCTGATTAAATACACTGTCTACATTGAGGGAGCTGTGCAGGTAATCATAGACTACACCTGGAATTAACTAAAACCCAAGCAGCGGGGATAATGTGGAGGATTTTTCTTAATTAAATAATTTTAAGTGGGAAGGCCCACTTTTAACCTTAATTTTTTGTTTGTTTGTTTTTCAAGGCAGGTCTCTGTGTAGCCCTGGCTATCTAGGAACTCTGTAGACTAGGCTGGCCTTGAATTCAGAGTTCCTCACCTTTTGCTGGCAGACTATATAAAGGACTGGAAGAAGGAAGCCTGCCCTGCTGGCTTGCTCTCTGACTTGCAAGTCCATTCTTTTACCAGCACTGGAGCACGCTTCATGGGAATTCTGATGTATACTGAAGATCAGCTGAGACATCCAACCTTATAAAATAAACAGCTATTAAATTCTTGAACCTTCCACTGGTGGCAGTCATTGTTGGACTAGTGGATTATATATATTCTATCAGTCTGATCCTCTGGAGAACCCTGACTAATAGAACATGTATGAAATTACTATTAAAGTAATAAAAATGGGCCTTTAATATATTTTAACAAATAAACATACCAAAAAACGACCAGGGAGCTCCCTTGCAGGGCAGAGTTCCAGTAAGTTAGTCTGACTGATTCAGGGCAGACAGCTGTCACTCTAACTGGGGTGGAGAGTGTCAGGCAGTCATCACTTCTCCCCTCCTTACAAGAGGGAGCCTGCCTTTTACAGTGCTGAAATCTGGCAGACATTACTTCCCAGAAGTGGAACTGAGAGGCTGTAGTGCTGAGCAAACAAGATTACCACATCACTGTCCTGACAAAAAGCAAAAACAAAGACGAGCACACCGTCTAGATGCCAGTGTCTCTGGTACAGTGCTCACACGCCTGTAATCCCAGTCTCTAGATGCCAGTGTCTCTGGTACAGTGCTCACAYGCCTGTAATCCCAGTCTCTAGAAGCCAGTGTCTCTGGTACAGTGATCACAGTCTCTAGAGCCAAAGGCTGGAAGACTGCAAGTCTGAGGTCAACCTGGGCTAAATAAGCTCTGGCCACTACACTACATAGGGAACACTGTCTAAAATAAAAATAAAATAGGTAAGTTAAACTGAAAAATAAAACCATGTAGTATCACAAGTGGTGAGCGCTGAGAAAACATACAAGATAAGTGCGGTGTGTGAAGTTCAATTAGCAGATACGATGAAGGATGGAGTGCGGCCAACTGACACATTGCAATACGGACTACACACGCACTGTAGAATTCCACCAGTGCTACATGTTTCAGAGGGAAAAGTGACTATGTCTAGGAGGGACGGTCTTTGCTCTTAGGAGATGAGGACTAGAGGTAGGTAACAATTTATTCCTGAAAGGCTCACTCAGAAATTAAGAGCAACCCATGCACTGCATTTTGTCTGTTTGTATGATTATGTGGACGGAGGCAGAGCCAACTAGAAGAATGTTAACAGTGACTGAATACAGGTGGAGTTTCAGTCCAGAAAGTCACTATATTTGTGCTGCTTTTATGTGAGAGTGAAGACTTAAAACTAGTAAGTTTAATTTTAAAATAAATTATATGATACAAATTAGGATTTTGTTCTAACTTAGCTTGCTCAGAAAAGTAAAGGTCCACCTCAGTAGTTGATAACTCTATCAAGTTATGTAAAGTTATATATACCAAAGGCCTAGTATGTTCTGGGGTCTCAGCTATGGGTAAAAATAAAAATGTGTCAGACCTTGGATTTTACAAAAAAGAAGTCGGCAAACTACGGCCAGCATGTCAAAACAGTTCCATCTTGGGCTGGAGAGATGGCTCAGTGGTTAAGAGCACCGCCTGCTCACCTAAAAGTTCTGAGTTCAATTCCCAGCAACCACATGGTGGCTTACAACCATCTGTAATGAGATCTGGTGCCCTCTTCTGGCCTGCAGGCATGCATGTAGGCAGAATACTGTATATACAATAAATAAATAAATCTTAAAAAAAACAAAACAGTTCCATCTTCAACTGTTGTAAATCAAGTCTTATTGGGAAACATCTTAGGTTCATATATTTATACAGACACTTTTATTTTTTCATGGCAAATCTGAGCCATACAAAAGCAGCCACGAGTTTGCAAACCTACTGCTTATAGTACCTGACTAGCTAGTCATTTTTTCCCATGGGTAATTCAAATAAAAAAGTGGACAAACCCAGATCCAAATTATCATAAATTCCCAGCAAGCAAGTAAAGTGTTAAGTGAGTTATTTCTACCAAAACACAGCTGAAGTAAATGTAAAAATGATTGACTTTAGAACCCAGCTGTAAATAGGAAGGTCCGGCGCAGCATTAATGCTGTACTGACCAGTTTCAACAGGTATGTGCCTGCCTCCTCCCTCTTCCCTTAGAAGGGCACAGTACCGGGTGAGGGCTACGGTTGAGCTGAGGGGGCTCATGTTCATCTGCTTCTGTGTGTGTCTAAATTCTCACCCTAAAATCATGTTCTCGAAAAACAACAAAGCACACTGCAAACTAAAAATGTGCGATCTTCCTATTATTTGACAATCGAACACTTATTCCTAGTTTCCAGAAACTCTCAGCAAACTTGAGGAACTTTGAGCCTGATGCAGGAGGGAGGGCATCAGTAGGACTGTGGGCTGAGAGGAATAGCTAGTTCTAGACTCGTCATTTCTGTCCTCTGCTTGCACACTCCCCACAAGCCCCTCAAAAACATGTAAAAGGATTCTAGAACCTCACCAATGGAAAAACCTGTGAAATGGCACACTCTACACCCGGCTCCAAAAGCTCAGAATCACGCTGTTACTGTTAAAACGAGCGTAAACAAGAACTAAGCTAGATCCCGGTGCCATAGCAGCGCTCTGGAAACCGAAACCCTAGTAGCACCCTGGATTAAATGTCAGAAGAACTTCAGGCCTGGCTTCCAACCAACAGTCTACATGACTATTAATGTTATAAACTAGGCAATGTAAATCTCAGTATTTTATTTTAAAAGTTTTTAAATTATGTGTCTGGGTGTTCTGCCTGGATGTATGTCTGTGCGCCACCATGCCTGGTGCCCGTGGAGGCCTAAAGAGGGTGTTGGATTCCCTGGAGCCAGAGTTACAGCGGGTTGTGAGTCTCCATGCAGGTGCTAGGAACTGAACCTGGGTCCTATGGAAGAGCACAATGCTCTTAATCCCAGAGCCATCGCTCCAGGCCCCAAATACCATATTTTAAGAACCTAGGTTAAAGTTCTGCCTGAACTTGGGGAGTTCTGTCCCTGTGATCATCATACCATCCAGGTTTACTTCTGTATGCTGCTTTAGTAAGTCTGCACATTAATCCAACTCCTACAGTGATTTTCTAGCCACACTAACAACTTTTCCTGCAGCTCTTAAGTCCTAACTCATCCATTTCAGAAACTCAGCAACATCAAATTGTACCTTTGGAAAACTGACAAAAAATGCCTAAGCATTTCTCTAAAAATCTATAATTATATATTGATTCCATTATTCAAGAAAGATAATCTTAAATTTTTAAAAGTTTTACTCAGAAATCTGCTGAAGCATCTATTCAAATAGTCACTTGTTTGCCTTCACTTTGAAAATGAAAGTATTTTACACAATACATTACTGAAGTTTCAAACATGAAAAGTTTTATTATATTTAATTTCAATACATTCTAATAGTGGCAACATTCGTCTTTATGGCCTTTCCATAAACGATACAATACACTTACTATGACTGAAGAAATTTTTTCTACAAAGGTCTTTGATCAACTCCTCCCAGTCTACAAAATCCATAGACTCAGGGACTGGAACCAATTAAGACCTGGTTCCCACCTTCTCCTTTCTTGATGTCCCTTCCAACATGGCCTTGGCCATGCATCTTTTAGAAAAGACAAACAAGATTCTAGGGCCTGACCACAGACTAATTTTCTCCCTATCATGTGGGCACCCCAGCTGGCTGCCCTCCATAAAAGAGCAATTCACACTCGCAAGCTGGTGAACTGGAGCCCTCTGCCGTCCCAGGCTCTGACAGTGGTTCTCAACCTATGGGTAGTGACCCCTTGGAGTCAAATGACCCTTTAACAAGGGTTAACTAAACTATCAGAAAAGAGATATTTACATTATACTTCACAGTTGAAAATCACAGTTATGAAGTAGCAACGAAAATAATTTTATGGCCGGGAGTCACCACACCATAAAGAACTGTATTAAAGGCCACAGCATTAGGAAGACTGAACCCCACTGCTCTGGGATGTGAGAAGCCTTCTTCTCTCTTCACAAGCCGTCTTGCTCTCTATGTGGGCACTACAGTCAGATTCTCTCCTCTCTCTCCCTTCACGAGAGACCAGAGTGGCCCAACACTCTAGGTACAGGTATTAATGTGTAAAAGCTTTAGCAACCAAGAAAAACCAGCAGTTTCTCTAAGAATGTTCAACCAAATTACAATTAGCTGATAAACTAATGTGCCTTCAAATATGTAACGTTTTATCCTAAACCGAACAGAGAACTAAACCTTAAAAAGGTAAAACTGCAAGCATTTAGCAGCATTTCTAAGTAAAGACTCCATAACGTCACACCTCTGCTTCTCGTGGCTCACGTCAGTACTGTTCTGAGAGCCGCACACACTGCTCATGCTAAGTGATGAATGATGATATAAGGGAGGGGACTTTTCTCAGACCTGTCCCAATGACAAGACATAGGCACGAGGGAGCTAAGTGAGACACCCCAGTTGATCCAAAGTGCCCCTTGCCAAGACTGCAACAAGGACTGGCACCTACCTGACAGCACTCTTGAGAGTCACATCTAAACCACGAGAAAGCTCAAGTGGTGCCCATCCTTTCCCTTTCTACCCAGCAGACCCCTAGCTTCCTCCTCCAGACTGCTGCTCTCCAACAGCCATGGAGAAACTGCCCTGCGCCTCTGCAGGGGGGCATGGCACCTACCTCAAAGTGAACGAATGCTCAAATGTTCCTGCTACAGCCAGCCACAAAGACTCATACCTTATACCAACAAGAAGCCCCTGCCTCAAGATAACATGATTAAGGCCACACCTCCAGTCCTAACCTTGCTAGAGATCTAAAATCAACAGGTGCTTTGATTAATATCTGAAGCATACTGCTAGGCCAATAAGTGACCCATGTGGAAAAAAAATTAAACATAGAAGCTGTCTTTACTGTGTGTACTGCTCCCTCAAGACAGTTGCTTAAGAAAACAGTACTAGGCATTGGTCCCCAAACAGATTTAGCAACAGGTAAGACTGATATGACTCACAGGCTTTAAAGACACTCCTCAGAGATGCCTTCTGTGCAGGTTAGTTTTGTGTCGAGGTAGAGAAAGCTGAGAAGAGGGCACCTCCTCATCTGGCAGCAGGCAAGCCTATAGGGCATTTTCTTAGTGACATATGTTAAGAGGGCCCAGCCTATTGTCTGTAGTGTCATCGCTGGTTGCTGGGTTCTACAAGAAAGCAGGCTGAGCAAGCCAGGAGGAACAAACCAGAAAGCAGCACTCCTTCGTGGCTTTTGCATCAGCCCCACCCCCAACCCTTTCCAGCCTTAACTTCCTTCAGTGATGAACTGTGATGTGGAGGCATAAGCCAAATCCTTTCCTCCCCAAGTTGCTTTCGGTCATGGTGCTTCATCAAAGCGATAGACGCCCTGACTGAGACACTTTCTAAACATTACATCTCCCTTTGCTCAGAACAGGATTTCAATTGGGTAAACACAATCATACCAGACAATGCTAAGGATTATCTTAGCATTGGAAGGGCAAACTATGGCATCTCTGGATTACCTGGGCAGTATTAAACCATACTTTCGGTCTGGGCAGGGTTTCCTGTAACTAGACAGTGCTTGAACCAGGGTAACCAGCTCAACCAGCTAAACTCTGCCTAGTTTTTGGTCCCCTTAAGTCTCCCATGATCTATGCTTGATACATTTTCAGCAGTCTTTATTCCTAAAACGCATTCAAACTGAGTGATCTAATGCAGTCCCTATCTGCATTAGCATGAGTAGAAACTGTCTCCACTCAAGTGTAATTTACAACTTCTTCCCACATAAACTTAGCTAACTCACCCTAGGCTTTTCTGTCTCCAACCCATAACATTTTCCGCTTAGTAAAACATTCAAATGAAAGATATCTAAATAATTCACTTCCTTGACCACAATGGAAACAATGTCCAAAAGTTGAGCAGCTTTCTTCTTTTTTAATGTACAAAAGAATCAACTCTTAAAAAAAAAACGAAACTTCAATATCTCAACGAAACCTGCAATTTTAGCATTTAAATATGCGGGTGAGCTTAGAACATCCTGAATTAAAGAAATCTGCTATCTGAACCTAGTCACTGCAGCCTGCCAAGGCCACACCTTCTAACCACCCCAAAATTCCCAAGTCAAACATGTGAGCGGCGGTGAGAGGACCTGAGAGGGCTCAGGGCTCAAGTAAAACACAGGTCAGCGATCTGCACACACGGGGGCGAGGGAACCCCAGGAGGGCGGGCCGGGGCACAGCCACCGCGCAGCCCGGGAGCGCTGCGGAAACACCTCCCGGCGCAGGCAGCCTCCTTCCTCGGGGCGAGGGTGCGGAAGACACTCAGGAAAAACACACCCATGTCCCTCTCCGGCCTCCGCCCCACGGGCTTCTGCTTCCCCATCAGCCGCCCCGCGCGGCCCGAGGGAGCTTGCG
>LOJH01006164.1:9010-28512 GCA_001685095.1 Ellobius talpinus | reverse complement strand
CCCCCATAGCTCCCCCTGCTGGACGGTATAACTCATATGGAAGATCCAGGAGTCAGGCCAGAGCCAACACTGCATCACTGTGCCAAGTGAGCAGGAACCTTTAGTCTGACTCATTAAAAGTTAAGAATTTTTTTACAAGTTTGATGACAAGATACTCTATTTACCAAGACACAATAAATAACGCATCTCTAGATATGTCAAATATTTTCCCACACCAAATTTTCTCTAAAATTATAAAATAAGCAATTTAGCATTCTATTAAAATCTTAACAAAAATTATCAATAATGAAGCTATTATGTAATTAACTAATATAAAAATGAGAATGTTTGACTCATGAGAATTATTAAAACTTTATGTTATTGATTATTTTGAGACAGGGTCTCTTATATACCAGGCTGGCTCCAAACTCACATGTAGCAGAGGCTAACCCTGAATTTCTGATCCTCCTGCCTCCCCCTCCTCAGTCCTGGGAATATATTATAGGTGTAATACACCCCTGCTGAGGTTTGGAAAGCTAGGCTCAAAGCCTAGTTTCATGCATGCTAGGCAAGCCACACACCAACTGAGCCATGTCCCCAGCCCTTCCAAGGGTTCTCACATTTCTGTTCAGCATTAGCGTGTCTCAAGCCATAGGAACAGCTTTCGGGTAAAACCATTAGATCCAAACGTTTGCAGCAAAGACACTCAGACTTACTGTTATTGCGACAGCTTTCGCTCTGGGATCTAACTTAGCATCTTTCAAAGGCGTAAGCTGCACTATGAACGTTTCTTCAGCTTCAGTCTCCTCATGAGGACAAATGGTGACAACGATGGTTCTCACATCGCTGTATCCCTCCCTGAAGGAGATGGTGCCACTCACAGGACCCTCAATGTCTCCATTCTGTGGCGGTAAGGCTTCTTGAGAATTGGGCCCCACTATCTCCCAGCTCACCTGCAAGGCATGATCGGTTTTAAGCAGGGGAATTGTGCACTACGTGTGCTACTAGAAAAAGCACACAAAGATAAAACTATTCTAGGACACACTGGGCTAATTTCTGACTTATCTGAGGTGAAAATGATAGTTTCAAATAAAAACTTGAAAATAGTATCTAGTAGTTTGTAATAATTACAGAAAAACAAAATTGTATTTTAAATATTTATATTACAAACATATGACATTGATAAAGTTTAAGAGTCCAACACTGTCCAGCATGTGCTTGGATTCTGTCAATCAGAGCATGGTAGCATAGACACCAAAATTGAAATTTCTGACTTGTAAAATTTTTTTGAAGATACTTAAATTCTCATTATAGAAATGAGTACAAGTGTACATATGTTTCATAAGAAACTATTATTAGGATAATAAAAAAACATGCTTTAGATTTCTATCCTTCTAATCTGTATTGCTTTCCTATCCTCTGGAGGAAAAGGACCATGCAGTTCCTTTTGCTTATCACGTTCTGCTTTGCAGCACTGGCCACTCCCTCCCGCTGGAAACCACGCCCCTTCTTTCTTGCGTCCCATGATGCTTACAGGACTCCTGCCCTCCTGGTTCCCCTCCTTACTCCCCAGCCTTCCTGTCTCTGATCCCAGCTTTACACTCTTCACAATTCTATCACAGGCTCGGGTTTCAGTGGCTCCCAACATATAAACACCTGCCATACCTGTTCATTCCTGGCCACCTAACACCTAACAACCTAACAAGAGCAGACTCAGTCTACATCACCCCTCCATGGGCTTGCCCAGCAGGATCTCAAATTAACATATACAAAGCAGAATTCCTAAATATTCACCGCAGCCATGAAACTTCATAAG
This sequence comes from Ellobius talpinus, assembly GCA_001685095.1. Taxonomy (NCBI): domain Eukaryota; kingdom Metazoa; phylum Chordata; class Mammalia; order Rodentia; family Cricetidae; genus Ellobius; species Ellobius talpinus. The sequence continues at coordinate 26,717 of LOJH01006164.1, read as the reverse complement.
GCTGGCACTACATTCCAGCTGCTTCTAGGAGTCACCCATGATTTCTCTCTTCTCCCACCTCCATCCTTGTCATCTCTGTCCCCATCACTCCTGACCGACTACAGGACAGAAGCCCTAACCACCCTTCCTGCTTGCACAGGGCTCCACCGACTTCATGTCAGCCCTAGGAGAGCCATGCAAGTGAAGACAGGGTAACAACACATTCTCTGGTGCAGTCTTCCTTAATGCCGTGCTCTCCACATGCATGATGTCTCAGACTAGGTCCTGCGTCATCAATGACCTGTGCACTGTCTGACCCTTTCGTTTAATCCCCAACTACATGGACTTCTCCTTCCAAGAAGTCAGGTTTGCTCCTCTGCAGGATCCTTCATTCCTTTCTCTCAAATCATTACATAGTGGGTAACACGGGTCATTCCGACTGTGTACCCCAACATTACAAGCGGAATTCACCACAATTGTAATTTTCAAAAAAGAAAGAAAGAAAGAGAAAAAGGTAAGAAAAAGAAAAAAATCTAGTTTGCGACTATTCAAGTTTATCCAGGCGAGCACTGTGAAAGCAGGGACGACGTCATTTTCAAACACGTTCTCTTCCTGTTGGAGGGACTGGTGTTTATCACAGTCGTTCATTTGTTTCCTCATTTCCTGCTAAGAGTCCCTGAAAACAGATTACAGCCACTACACTTCTACAGACTTCATCAGGCTCAGGAGCCACTCAACACTTTACCGTAATTAGCCAATACTACAAATAAATAAGCAAACACATCTGGAGAATAAGAAGATCCAACGTCATGTATAAAACATCAGAATTACTTTTCACATCAGAGAAAGAATGACCCTACCTGACTCTCTCCCAAGAGTCCTCCAGTCCGCTGCAGCACCAAGTGTAAAAGCATTGTGGAGTTGGGGTTAGGAATCAAAATTTTGCTTTGATTGAGAAATCTTATGACACCAAACGGGGAGTCACTCTTCGTAATTGTGATTTTGCTCACTAGGTGGCGCCCAAGGATTGCTCCATCAGAAGCTCCAGTGAGCAGAATTTCAAACTGTTCCTCAAATTCGCTACATGGCAAGAAGGAGCAATCTGTGAGTCTAAACATATTAAAATGCCTGAAAAATCCAAATAGCTAGACATTTCCCAAATTGGCCATCCATATTCAAGGCACAACAGGCACACGCCAGGAGAAGGGTGCTCAGCAAAAAAGCAGACTCAACATGAAGCTCTCACGACCCAGACATCAGACTTTTAAACTGTGGAAGGCTTCAGAAACTGGACCCAAAGATGCTGCCACATCCTTATCAGGCTGTGTAAGGAGCAGAAGTTAGGGGTTTTATCTGAGAAAAACACGTATACAACCACAGTGCCGTCCTCTTTCCTGGTACCCCCTATTCTCGCTCTCTCAAGTGTTGTCAGCAGGAACGCTCGTCATCAGGCCCGGGTACCCACTGCTTCCTCTATGACCAACCTTGCGCTGCCGTTGACGATGGAGACGTTTATAAAGCTTAGGTTCTGCCCATGCTGAAAGGCGACTGTGCTTCCATGCAGTACGTAACCTCCTGGGACAGCAGAGAAGCCCTGGGACCTGAAGTCAGCTGACACGCGGCCATAAGTTCCATGGAGCCTTAGCACGGGAATCGTGATCATGCGGGCATCTTCCTCCACTGTAACGGAATGTGCAATTAGCCTGGTTACTAGAAAAAGCAAAGGACGCTTACATGATACAGCCAGACTGTACTAGGCAACTCAAAATAACAGTCCAGTGCTCACGCTCATGGTTTTCACAGTTCATAAGTGAAATTAGTGGAACTTTTAAAAATTAGTGAAAGTTTTATCCCTTTTATCTTTTTATGAAGAATATAGTTTGCCAGATGTTGAGATTTAAAATGACTAATTTTCAAAAATGTAAGCAACCTATGGGCACTCTTTCTCTTCATGCTGTGCACAAATAAACGCTTGCTTGAGACGGTGGTAGACAAACACAGGGTGTCCATAAAGAGGAAGTAATCTGGATCGCTTCTACACATTCAGCTGAAATATAAACACTGCCTGTAAGGGAGCCTTACGCTATTTCTATCGTGGGGTATTTTTCACATTCATATTGTGTGTGTATGCGCTAATATGCATGTGTGTGTATACATATCTATTTATATATGCATATGCACATGTGTGGTACTCAAAGACCAGATCCCTTCTTCCTCCAGCTGTGTTTCCAGGTTTGATTTCAGCTTTCAGGCTTGGCAGCAAGTGCATTTACCCACTGGGCTATCTCAATAGCCCTTGTATGAATATTTAAATCTACATATATAAAATATTGTATTTTTAACCAGATAAAATCAGAAAATACCAATATCCATGTTTGATTTCAATTCCAAAATTCAAATTCAAATTTTAAAAAGTATTTATTAGCAAAACTTCCTCCCAAACGCAGTAAATTATTGAGAAGTGAGTAAATAGGAAAAAAAATCATATTTATTTCTTGATGCAAACAAGCAACATCACTTTATCAGTAATGGGCTGAAACTCACAAAATAGCTCACGTGATAAGCCATGGCTTATCCAAAAAATCCATAGAAAGCATGCAGGAGGGGGTTCTGTGCAGTGTTCAAGACAGCTAGACAAAGAGTCTTGAGAGGCAGTGAAGCCAATAACCATTTGCAAAAGGTAATATGTTTATTTTGAAATTATGTTATGTTTTTAATTTTTTCCTTTTCTGAGACAGGGTTTCTCTGTGTAGCTCTGGCTGTCCTGGAATTTGCTCTGTAGACCAGGCTGGCCTTGGACTCACAGAGATCTGCCTGCCTCTGCCTCCTGAGTGCCAGATTAAAGGCGTGCACCACCACCACCCACCTTACTTTTAAATTATATTTACATTCTAGAACCTTTGAACCAGTGTATTCTAGAAAGGTAGTCCTCTTTCTGCCCAGAAAGGAATATAACCAAGCATTCTATGTCCTGATTGCACATAAAGGGGAACTGTGGCCCTGGGCAAGCCTGATAGGAGCTGAAGATGTGACCAAGGCCCAGCTCTGATCTGCAGCTACAGCACAAGAGAATGCTCATTTCGATAGTGATATTCACTAGAGAGTAAGTAGACACTAAGCTATAATCATATCAAATTAATTTACATAAATTTGAAAGTTTTTCTTTTTAAAATATTAGATTTATTTATTTTTTATTCATGTAAATGTCTTTGAATGTGCAAGTTCCCCAAAGGCCAGAAGATCCCCTGGAGCTGGAATTCTTGGAAGTTTTGAGCAGCCAGATGTGGATGTAGGAAACCAAACTCCAGTGTTTTGCAAGAGCAGCATGTTGTTTGATTTTGGGGTAGAGAGAATATCAATTGAAAAGATAGCTCCATAAGACTGGCCTGTAGGCAAATCTGTGGGGTGCTATCTTGATTAATGATATATGTGTGAGGGCCCCAAGCATTATGAATGCTGTCACCCCTGGGCAGGTAGTCCTAAATGGGATAAGAAAGCAAGCTGAGCAAGCCAGGAAAATAGCCAGCAAGCAGTGTTCCCCCAAGGCTTCGGGATCAGCTCCACATTCCAGGTTCCTGCCTTGAGTTCCCACCCTGACTACTGGATGATGGACTACAGCCAGAAGATGCCATAAACCTTTCCTCCTCAAGCTGCTCTGGCCACGGGGCTTTATCTTGGCAATAGAAATCCAGCTAAGACAGACATCAAGCAGCCTTAACCACTGAGTCATCTTTCCAGCCCCTTAACAATGATATAAACAGACATATTTGAATCATCCTTGAAGTTTAAACATCAATTATTTTCCTAGATCAAGTAACCATTTGGCTTTGCAAAATACAGAGATGCAAGACTCCCTAAAAGTAACTGAAAATAATTTTTAATGTAGGGATATTTTGTGATCAGACAAAGGAGTGCATATAAAAATTCAGATTCCTTTGCAATTCAGAGAATGCTGTGATCATTGGGAGAAGCCAAGTAAACTTACCTGAGATGGCCGTGTACTTCGGGTCAAATTCAATGATGCCCTCTACATTATCATTTTCCATTATTATGATCTGAACAATGGAGACGTTTCCAGTTACAGGAGGCTGATCTATCTGAAGTCCATTCTCTTGGATGGTAAAATCATACCCTCTTCCAAAGTCATAGGAAACAAAAATTAAAACATAGCAAGATAACAAGCATGCACATGTGTAGCGTGAACATAAAGAACGGTCTTTCCTATACCTTAGCTCTACTAAGTATTGCACTGCTTCGTTTACGTTGCAGTACTGCAATCACAGCCTTACGCATGCTTGGCAAATGCTCTACCCCAGCACTGTAATGACCTTAAGTATCCCCAACACTAAGGCTGTCTGGTGTGAAGCAAGGTTTTATGTTGCTCCCAAGAATCGGCGCTTACATGAAATAAAGGCTAATATAAAATTACAAGTTTGGACAAAATAAAAATAATAAGGCTACAAGGCAAGCAATTTAATTATAACCAGTATCTTCCAATCCAGTCCTCAGCTTACTTGAATAACAACAATCTATTTGTGCAAAAGACTCAGACTGATGTCACTCCCATCAACAAGCTTGGACTTCCAGGTCCTTATGGCATTTCAATTCCTGAAGTGAAAGAATTTTTTAAAAAATACAAGACAATTCCAATCCTTCCTTCAATTCCCAAATTCTTAGGTGGCTCTCGTCCCCACCTTATACTGAAATGCTGAGACCCGCTAAATAAGATCACCAGTGAAGCGAACCTAGAGCAGCACAGGCTGAAACACTAAATTGGAGGAGTAACTGCACTCCTCAGCACCAGGAGACCTGCCCTGGACTGGATACCACAAGTCCCACCAAAGCAGCAGTTCTCTACCGAGAGGCAATACAGAAAGCGCACTGTATTCTATGACCCCTTTAGTATCAAAGGAAGCCTGGTAATTATCAGCAAGCAAAAACTGTTTCCCAGAATTCACATGGAAATTTATCTCTGAAAGAGTAGCCAAGATAGCAAAATCTCCAAGTCCTAGCTAATCAAAGTTGCAAACATGCTGGCACAGGTGGGGAGCTGCTCTCTTTCCACACTGCATTCAGGTAAGCAAGACTGAGTAAGGGAAGGGACTGAATTCCCACTACCAGATACTGAATCGTTTCTTGAAAACGGAAGACTTGATGTGAACTCAAAATACAGTTTTAGCTCTCTAAGAATGCGCACTCTACATATGCTTCTGAGTGAAATACTGAGTTGGGAAAAGTTTATATGTGTACTGCCTGGTTTGTGTGTCAACCTGACACAAGCTGGAGTCATCAGAAGAAGAAGCCTCAGGTGAGGAAATGCCTCCATGAGATCCAGCTGGAAGGCATTTTCTCATTTAATGATCAATGGGGAAGGCCCAGGCCATGCGGGTGATGCTATCTACCCCTGGGCTGGTGGTCCTGGGTTCTATAAGAAGGCAGACTGAGCAAGCCATGAGGAGAAAGCCAGTAAGCAGCACCTTCCATGGCCACTGCTTCAGCTCCTGCCTCCTGGTTCTGGACCTGTTTGAGCTCCTGTCCTGACTTCCTTCAATGATAAACAGTAATATGGACGTATAAGATAAATAAACCCTCTTCTCCCCAACTTGCCTTTTGGTCATGGTATTTCATTGCTGTTATAGGAACTTGAAGACAGTATGTAACTAATGGGTATATATTCTAATCCATAAGAAAACTCCCAGTCTTGTCTGAATTCATGCATTGTTCTAGGAAAAGGTCCCCTCCTGGGCCCTTTGTAGACTGAATAGGGCTGACTGAGTCAACCAAGAGCAGTTCACTGTGCTAGTGATGCCTCCTACTCTGTCAATCAAGCCAGCTCCAGAGTAGACACAAGCCTCAATATGATGATTTTTGATTCTTCATTGAAAACATGCTTCATAAGCTTTGTCAACTACCATTCGATATTTTTTTCCAGTTTAAACTGCTATTGAGGATCAATCTCATTGGCCCACGAGAAGACAGCAGACTTTGGAATACCAAGGACATCTGCTTCCCACTCCCACTCATTCAGGGGTCCAGAAGGGCCACCCCAGATGAGTGCTGCCCTGGAAAACAGTCGGGCTAACTCCACAGGAGCTGTGAGATGCCACAGCAATTCCCTGGCTTTCCGGGACGAATGCACAGAACAGGACCATGCTCACTCAGCCCGGAAGTAGGGGAGTAAAGTTCAGAAAATTAGGAAAGTAGCAGTCTGTCTTAATTTCTCTGTTCAGTCCTGGCCCAGTGTCTTCCCCCCTTGCTTTCTCCTCATGCCCCCATTTCCTTTCCTTTACCTTCCCCAGAGGTCCACCTTTATAAGGGCGAGAGCAAACTCCTCCGGGCCTTCAGGAAGGTTGTCGTCAAGGATTTCAACATGCAGACTTTTCGTCCTCTCTCTGGCTTCAAAGAGGAGCTCCCCTGATACGGGAACAAAGTCCCAGCCTGCCTTGGCCGTCCGGCTATCAGTCTCATACCAGACTCGTACGCGTCCAAAAGAGCCACCGGAGCGGACAACTGTGACATTAACCTAGAAGAAAATTGTTTACCTGTTTAATTTGAATGTTTAATCCACTGAACAAATCATCTCTGATTAAAGATTCTTTTTATTGGGATTATGCTGGAATTAAATTTAACTCTATACAATTATAGAAATTACATGTTATAATAATGATACCAGAAAGAAATTAATCCATTGGGGGAAAGCTTTAGAAAAGAAACGAAAAAGACAAGCATTTTGAAGTCTGCTCAGCACACTCAAAACAAAAGAAGCAGGAAGAGCTGAAGCTGCCCGCGCCATACCTTCTGCGCTGCTTCTAAGACTTGAAGCTGCTCACGTGAAAATGAGAACCGGCCATACGGGCCATCACTAGCCACCATGGTTACGCTGGCAGTGACGCTGGCTTCATTCAGTGCCCCACCCTCACTGATTCCAGTCAGCTGAAACTCATAGGAACACTTCTCCTCAGGGACGTCATCATTCAGAGCCTAGAGAAGTTACAAAAACCAAAAAAGGCATAATGTAAGGAAGTGTCCTATCCACAGAAACAGCCATGGATTCTATAACCTCCCTCCAATTCTACACACACACATGCACACACATGCACACACACATACACACACACATGCACACACACGCACACACACACACACACGCACACACACTCGCGTGCACACGGGCTACCAGAAGGCAGTCACACTGGTACCTGAATGACTACAGTCGCCTCAGACTGTCCGTCCTGCATTGTCAGCTGTCCTGACGTTTCGGCAAACTCCCCCACAGAAGGAGGAACTAGCCTCCAATACACTGTGATCTCCCCTGAGACCCCTGGGCCACGAACAAGGCTACAATACATGGATATACATTTAGTACATTTTTAACTCATTGTATTCCCTAAACGTTTTCTGTGCCTTTCAACCAATTTTCACTTATCTCAAGAATATTATGCTTTTAAATAACCTTGCCGATCAATTGTAAACCAGGCAAAAGTCTTAGAATTCCAAGGTAGAAATGTTATAGTCCCTAAACTAGCATATATCTACATGGGCAAAAATGAACACTAAACCTGAAGGTTTAAAGGAACAAAAATCAGCATTTATGAATTTTATTTAATGTCCACATCGACTATGAGAAGAAGCCTAATAGGTCCTCTGAAGAACAGAAACACATGAGCAGCCGCATGGAAAGGAAGAAGCCCAGACCAGGTATGGACTTCAGACAGCTGCATAAGAAAATCTCCAGCCCAGCCCAGCTACTGCAGTGGTGACTGCTGCTTCGTTCCTTGGAAGAAAATGTGGGAGCCGAGCCTGCCCCAGTCACACTGACTCAGTTATGTGGTGGGGTCCAGGCTGAGAAGCAGGCGCTCTTAATCCTTTTGCTGGAAGTGACTTTCTGTTAGTTGTACTAGCTGGAAATGAACCGAATCTTATATGTAGACCTGCTGGCTAATAACCGAATCTTATATGTAGGCTTGTTGGCTAATAACCAAATCTTATATGTAGACCTGCTGGCTAATAACCGAATCTTATATGTAGACCTGCTGGCTAATAACTGAATCTTATATGTAGACCTGCTGGCTAATAACCGAATCTTATATGTAGACCTGCTGGCTAATAACCGAATCTTATATGTAGGCCTGTTGGCTAATAACCGAATCTTATATGTAGACCTGTTGGCTAATAACCTTTTTCAATGTGGAAAATTTTAGTAACTCCCCTCATTTTTGTGTGAGCATAAAATTGCCATGAAATTGGTGAACTATTTTTTAATTTTTTTTTCATTTATTTTACACACCAACTACAGTTTCCCTTCCCCTACCTCCCATCTACCAACCCCCCACCCACTCCTCTTTAGCCTCCTTTCCGCAAGGGCAGGCCTTCCAGGGGTTGACCAGGAGTCTTAATTGTATTGACAGGTTAATGATGTTGTGTGCTGAATTTCTAGATTTTTCCATCCACAAAATTTTCCCACTTACAATCGGTAACTTTTTAATGTTTAATATCCATATACAACATATGTTATATCTTGGTATTGCCAAACTAATTTATACCCTTAGAACTAGCTGGCAGGAAGAGGCTGTACCTTGGTGCTCTTCCTGACTAAGAAAGAAGGGTTTTAAAATTTGTAGGTATGCTATGCTATATTGAAAAACTTAAGTTTACATTTTTTTGCTTAAGCCATATTTTGCTGCTAAATTTATCAAATGTTTTCTCTGTAACAATTACTTAAATTAAGTTATCTTATTTTCACCCCAATAATACATGAACCAAACATTTTGATCAATAAATCTATATGTTTACTCCTGAAATAAATACAGTTTTGCTTTGATTTACCATACTTTTCTACATTTGGGAATTTTTGGATGCAGGATCTCACTATGCAGCCCTATCTGTCCTGGACTTTGCTAGGTAAACCAGGCTGGCCTCAGATCATAGAAATCTGCCGAGTATTGGGATAAAGGCCTCATACTGTGTAGGTTTACAGAGCGAGTGACTCATCGTGGATGTGGTGCCCGATGGGGCTGCTGATTTTACCCCAGTGGATGTTCTTGGCTGTGGGCTGTGCAGTTCATCCCTAAAAGAACAAGACTACTTATGATCTAGCTACAAGACAGCTTGGGTAAAGATTTAATTTTGGCCTGAGGGTTGTCCTGTTCTCCACACAATGCTTACCAGGACATAATGTGGTAATGAGTATTATGTATGCTTGAGAATGGTGCTCAAGGCAGTATTCTCAATCTTCCTAATGCTGTGACCTTTAATACAGTTCCTCATGTGTGGTGAACTCCCAGTGATAAAATTATCTTGTTGCTACTTCATAACTATGTTTGCTACTGTTTTGAATTGTAATGTAAATATCTGATATATGGGCTATCCTATATGCAACCCCAAAGGGGTCTCTGCCCACAGGCTGAGAACCCCTGCTCTAGGCTAATTAAATAAAAAAAGAAAAAATTCCTAAAATCCTCACCTGATGAAGGCAGTGCCATTATACGTTGCTGAGGGTTCCCCAATAATGACGTGTCTAGATGATGAAGCAATCCCCACTTCTGATGCGCCATTATCTCCACGAATGATTATCGATGCACTACCTAAGTTTCACATCATATAGTCCATTTTGATGCAAACATGTAAATGCACACACACACACACACACACACACACACCAATTAAACAAAGATGGCAATACCAGCAGGTAGGCACTGTGGCCACCTTTCACTAGGAGGGTTGAAAGGCACACTGAGGCACTGGAGCATTTGAAGACATTCCTATGATCACACTTGCAGAAACGGCCAGGAGACACTTGGCAAAAGCCCCACTCTCACTGGATGGTAAGCAAGCTCTCCTCTGCCACATGCCTGAACTACTCCTACAGTCTTCACCCTCCTGCTTTAGACTGTGTGGCTTTGTCAGTGGGATTCTTGAGGGCCCTTTCTTAACTTTTAATTTCCTGACTACTAGTCATGAAGCTGATCACTTACAATTATTGAAATGTAAATTAAATCATCTAATAATTTGAGAATATATTTAACAACTTAGCCATACTTTGATGGGGATTCTTTCCAGGAGCACACACTGGAGTTTCATAGAAAACAAAACCAAAAATGTGGACAGATTGTTGCACATTTGCATTCTTTGCAATGGCTTTAATGAAACTAAGGGTGGTTTGTCATCTACAAGTACGCTTCAATGAGACAGAAATACATGACACTTTGTTATGCTGATTCCGGGTGTACCCTGCTGCAATGAGACATACATAGACTTTGTTATGCTGATACTGGGTGTACCCTGCCCCATGGATATATTCCTACTTTGTGCAGAGTCATCCTGTGCAACATCAGCCCGGTCATTCTCATGAGATGTCACTGACCTAGTTTAAAACTTATGCAGGATATGGTGTCTCGACAGGACTATTTCACAGGTTGGCCAATACCATGGACTAAAATGCAGAAAGAGTAACCAACCACCTTAGTGTTATATACACTTCTGAGAATGTCCCTGGACATAGCACCCACTGGCAGTCTCAGAGACTTGTTTAGCATGAGTCTCAATGTTATAAAAGGACCGTAGAATAATCATTTCTATTTTAGAACTTCTCATCCTTTCTGTTGTTATAGTACTCATAGCAAACTGAAATAATTAAAGACCTGTCTTTCCTATAAAGATATAAGAACCAGGATACCTGTTTATGAAAATTTAAAATAGTCAAGTGATTAATTTTAGATAGAAATGTAGATATAAGCTATAATAATCACACTTCATGTGCTTTTTAAATTATGCACTATATGATTACTATAAATACATAAAAACTATAGGCAATCAAGCATCACTAACAGCATTTCAAGGTAATAATTCTAAATTCATCTAATATAAAGACATAACAAAATGGGATTATATTGAGCATATGAAGTCTAATTGCATAACACAACAATTATTCAGGATTCTTGGGACTGGAGAGATGATATAGAAGTTAAGAGTGTCTATTGCTCTTGCAAACAACCAAATTTCAGTCCCAGAATCCACAACAAGCAGTTCACAAACACTGTAAACTCCAGCTCAAAGGGATCAAATGGCCTGTTCTGACCTCTCTGGGCACCCTTGCACATGCATGCATGTACACACACATACAAACACACACGTACACAGTGGCACACACACAAACTAAATTAAATAAATATTTAAAATAATAATTCTTGGGGCTAGGCACACGGCTCAGCATTTAAGAGAGCATGTAGCGTTCTTACTGAAGACCTGAGTTCAGCTCACAATTCCTGTAGGGCAGCTCATCACTCAAGATAACAGAAGCCCCAGTGAGATTCAATTCTTCTGGCCTGCATACATACCTCACTCCCATGCACATACCCACATGAACACACACACACACACAATTTTTAACTTAAAAATTAATTATTCTTTATTTTAATGTAATGAAAAGATTTTTGCTGGTGTAGGACGTCCTTCTGTCTATGTGTTGCTTTCATTGGTTGCATAAAGAAATTGCCTTGGCCTTTTGATAGGGAAACTTAGGTAGGTGGAGTAGAGAGAACTGAATGCTGGGAAGAAGGTCAGAGAGAGAACTGCCATGGAGCTCCCAGGTCAGACATGCTGAATCTTTCCCAGTAAGCCACGACCTCGTGGTGACATACAGATTATTAGAAATGGGTTAAATCAAGATGTAAGAATTAGCCAATAAGAGGCTAGAACCAGTGGGCCAGGTAGTGTTTAAATGAATACAGTTTCTGTGTGATTATTTCTGGTGTAAGCTAGCAGGGCAGCTGGGACGATAAGCAGCCCACTCCCTCCTACAACATTTTGCTACAATGTACAGTGACATTCAATAGCTTACTACTGTTTAATCATTTAGTGCTCATATTTCATTATATAATCAATACTATAATGAACAGCAAATTTTAATTTTAAAAACTCTGCCTATAAGACAGATAAATGTATACTTACATTAAAGTACCCTTTTAAAACTTACAAAACCCAGCACTGCCTGTCTTTGTAACTACTGATTTTTGGATACATCTAATTTAGAAAATTATGTGAATTTTTCCTACCTTTAATTGGAGATATTTCTATCTCATCAGTTGCTGTCAGCTCAATGGTGAAGCACCTGTCCTCCTTCAGCATGCTGTCTTGAAAGGTACGCAACACAATGACCTTTTGGTACTCATTCTATAGCATTTAAATTAGAGGAAACAGTTTCAAAAAACAGTAACAAAATCAAATTTTGAATGTTCTCATCAGAAAAATAATATTTACATGCATAAACTGCATAGGAGGCCATTTTGTCACCTATAATTTAGAATTATATGCAGGAAGAACTGCATTGTAAAAATTATCTCTAACTATAAACTTCATTTTAGTTTCTTGAGGAGAAAAGTGAAAAAAATTAACACAACTCTTAAATTTATTGAAAAACTTCCAGCATTGAAAACCCAAACTTGTAGGGCTAACTGTTCACATCCCAAAGCGACCAAGGCCACGGAGCTGATGCACACAAGACACAGAGCACTGCCCTCAAAGGACAGACCATTCAATGCTGCACTCCGCAGTTCTTGCTGCCCACAGCCCCTGGCTTCCGCAGTGTTAGGTTGGTGGTGCCTTCCTAATTGGCAATCCTGCGTGAAAGTCACAGCAGGGAGCTAAAGGAGACTCTGGAGTCTCTCTTAAAGCCCAGTGCTTTGTTATAGGTTGTAGCTATCATTCATCTGTTTCCACGTACCTCTTGTTTCTTACTGAACATATTCCTGGATATTTTGCATTTTTCTGATATGAATTTTTATCTTCAATGCTGTCACAAATATACTAACTTTATGTATCAGTGATATCCCTACTGGAGAGCACATAGCTTTTCTTTTTTTATATTCTGCTTGTCTCTCTTTAACTCTCCATTTGAGGCCCATCTTCCAGAGCTGCCCCCACCCCCGCCACTCTGTTAGATGCACTCTCCACCCCCTAAGTTGCCCGTTGGTACCTCATGCTGCTGGAGCCATCTGTGTTTCCCTCTGTAGAGTCTATTTATCCTTTGATTATTACGGAGGCTCCATTGTTTGCATGGACACATTCATGTTCATCTAACTGCTAGCTTACTTACTATTTTAATAAATACCACCACAGATATTCTTGCAACCCTTATTTGTGCATTCAGATGTTTCTCTGAGGTGCCCCAGACATTGTCCATCCTTAGACAGTAAGTTTGTCTGTTCTCTAAAACTCATTTGCAACCTCAAATCGACTTTGGGGTACTTTTTGGTTGTTACTAGAAATATGAATATTATTTGAAACTTAGAGTTGCTCTAACATGTTTTTGTGTTAAATAAGAACCACAGCTCATATCTGAGCGCAGTTAATGTAGCACACACATGGCATTTGCTGTTTATGTTGTGTAACAGCCTTCCTGATGCTCAAAACAAAAGATCCCAGCACTACAGTGGGACTCACTTTAAACAGAGAAATTACGAATCCACAGATGAGGAAAATGACCTTAAATATATTCTATGTCAAGGACATTTGTTTGCATCATAAGGTGGAAATGAGTCCGTTCTGTCTTCCCTCAGCAGGAGGGCACAGGATCTAAAACTGAATTTTCCATCACTCTTCCTGTGTCAGCAAATGACTGTGAAAGCACCAGGCAAGCTGACCAAGGACTACGAATCCACAAATGACTGTGAAAGCACCAGGCAAGCTGACCAAGGACTACGAATCCACAAATGCGGAAGTATTAACAATGCTTTTGTGAATCATAAGAATCTACGATATTCTGTGTACTCACACTGCCTTCTAGGAAACCTGGAAGGCAACTTTACATGTCACAGAGTCTCCAGTTCTCAACAGAATTAACAGCCGGCAAGAGGAGAGAAAGGGGGACACTCCAAATCAACAGTTTGTGATGCCGGTTATAACTGATAACAATGGCTCCGGCACAAAGGGCCAATGGGGACAATGAGGTCACAAAACCTCTACTAGGGATTCAAAATTTGCTTAAGTACAAAGTTTCTTTAAAAAAAATCTCCTCACCTAACCCCTCAAAAATTTCTCCTTAATTCAATCAAGAGTTTTCAAAGATATTTGATCATGAAAAAGTTTTCCGTGAAATTTTTATCATTTATATTCTACACTAAAGCTCTATGGAGCAGCAACTTGGGGATGACCACTGTAGGTGATTTCAGAGGAACAGAAATAGAAACTATTACCGGCTTTGCAACTTCAAAGTTATTAAATCTTAAACACACAATGTAGGAAAGATGAGTCTCACTACATTGAGAGGAAACAGCTATTTTCATTAACTCTTTGTAAACATCATCTATTTTATTAGGTACTTCAAAGTCTCAGAAAATCAGCCTACTCACAAAGACTATTTCCCATAATCCTTAGGACTTGCCTGGTTAAACATTGCTGCTCTGATTTTGTACTTTGGAAACCAAATATGATCCACATTAACAAATTTACTTAGCTCCACAGAGTGCTAAATAGTAGGAAGAAGATTTTAGTTAGTCTCACTAGATGTAAAATTTGTCCATGGTTCCTTCCAATATTGCAAGAGAAGCACAGCTGAAAGGAAATCTGTCATAGCACAAAAGCGGGCAGGAAAGAACTTCAGAGAATAAAGCACACAGCAAATGGTGAGAACCGACGGGCAGATATCGATCTCTGAACCCCCAAAACCATGACGTACAAAGACATTGCAGGAATGAGGAGCGTTAGCAGTAAACGCTGAGCAAAACGGTGCATTCACCCAAGATTTTGTTGGTGTTTTTGTTTTGTTCTGTTTTTTGAGATAGGGTTTGTGTGTGTAGCCTTGGCTGTCCTAGAACTCATGCTGTAGACCAGGCTACCCTCAAATTCACAGAGATCTGCCTGCATCAGCCTCCCAAGTGCTGGGATAAAGGTCTTTGCCACCACCACCCAGCTTGACTCAAGTCTTAAATGCAATTGGTTAGCATGAAAAGTAAATGTTTAATTTAAATTGTAATATAAAGCAGCAAGTTACAGAACAGATGCTGAGCATAAATTTCGTGTGTGGAAGAAGAAGGTACAGATGTTTTGAAACAAACTATCAATAGTGGTCATCACAAGAGGAGTGGGGGGATTTTGCTTATTTTCCATCCCTCTGAACTTCTGAGGTTCATACCAAAAGCACACGGCAATTTGTTTGTTTTACTTAATAAAAACATAAACATGGAGAGACTTCTGAGCTAGACTGACAGTGGGCTGATTGGGGAAGATGTTCCTTCTTCAAGTGTGTAGACACCACAGGGGCACTAACGAAGAACAGTCTAAGGTGACGAGAGTGAGAGGGCACCACTGCACCCCAGGACTTAGAGGTTTCCCACGAGAACACAGAGGGAGAGGGCACCACTGCACCCCAGGACTTAGAGGCTTCCCATGAGAACACAGTGGGAGAGGGCACCACTGCACCCCAGGACTTAGAGGCTTCCCACGAGAACACATAGGGAGAGGGCACCACTGCACCCCAGGACTTAGAGGCTTCCCATGAGAACACAGTGGGAGAGGGCACCACAGCACCCCAGGACTTAGAAGCTTCCCATGAGACACAGGCAAGACTTCATATTTTTTAGAAGCTCTCACATAATTAAAAAAATACATTCTTTGTAAAATTGGGTTCATCATAATAGCTCTATATACTACACATGGCTATAGATGAATGACAATCTTAAAGATGCGACTGCAAAACCAATTCTCATCCACATGAAGCTGCACACTGTGAAGTGGGGGCAGAGAATTGATGGGAAAGGGGAGGAGCTGTCGAGAGCAGCACCAAAGGTCGATGCTGCGAGAGAACCCGGGTGCTCTTCTCAGAGACACAGGGGTGCAAAGGCAGCAGGAGCAGGCAGAAGGCAAAGATGACTAATGAGAAGCAGAACGACAGCCGCGCAAAGAGCAGAGACAGTCCTCCTGAACGACAGCCGCCGCACAAAGAGCAGAGACAGTCCTCCTGAATGACAGCCGCACAAAGAGCAGAGACAGTCCTCCTGAACGACAGCCGCGCAAAGAACAGAGACAGTCCTCCTGAGTGTGGATGCCTGAGGCGGTATCTCAATCGTGTTATCAAAGTGTCAACGGCTTTCAAAATGTAAGTCTGTAAGTTTGAGATTCTCTTTCACATTATGTGACTATGGTGTGCATTTAATATGTTGGCTAGATGTTTGTAGATTTGACATTGTCTTAAAGACTTGCACTATCAATATTTTGACTCATTGTGGAAGTTCTTCACACTTAGGATAGGAAAAAGCAAATTCAAAAGTAAACAGAAAATCTGACTCAGTGATAAAATGTATGTAATGGCCGCAGAAAGGTTGGCATTAGGAATGACGCACTGGTATTTGGTTGGTCTGGGTGACTCGAGCTGTTCAGGGTAGGGGAATGTGAAAGGTGCTTGGGACTGTGTTACAGAGACGGAGTCTGAATTCTGCAATCGGATACCCCCCCTTCCTCCTCTCTCCCTCTTTCCTTTCCTCCTCCCACTTCCTCTCTGTGCACATGAATTAGAATAAAAAACAGAAATAATATTGAATACTAGCATGTGAATTCCTAAACTATACCAGTCTGTGAAAAAGAAGAAAAAGTTACAGGAACTGGAGTCTGACTGTACCTCATCAAAGTGAAGTGTCCCATTCCAAGGACTGAGAGCATCTTTGGCCTTCTCTTCTATAGCCCAGTGAAGAGTGACAGCTCCTTTGCCTCCTGGGGACCGGACGACTGTCAGTGTCACATATGAATCCGGGTCATCAGACAAAAGGGATTCATCAACCGTTACCTAAAAAAAATAAAATCCAGTAAGGTAAACACATTAAAAAATGGAAGAGATAATCCATTGTTTGTGATCAATGTAGTTTTGAATTTAAAATTCTATTCATGATGTACTAACATGTAGCAGGGAAAAGGCTTCTCTCAGACCCACTTCTCTACTTTCCTAGACATTAGGCGACTTGATATTTCAAATTTCTCTTGCAATTAGGTGCAGCAAAGTGGCTGCATTATCAATAGGATATTGGTAGAAGAGATTGTAGCTGCTAGTCCACTCAAACTGCCCCCAAATCCTCCATGCCTGCTCTTTTCCCATTTGTGAGCAAACAGAGAAGATGCCCCAAGCCTTTAAAAAGCTATTATGCAGAGATGGGAGGAATCCTATGCCTGGGGTGCCACTTGGAGCAAAGGGGTCCACAGCTATCAGAAAAATAGGCACACTACTGTGAAACTCTTGCATAAAGAGGCAAACACTTATGATAAAGGAGCTGAGATTTGGGGACTCTTTGTTATAGCATATAGGTTTCCCAAGTAATGCAGTTATAGACTATCCTCTGAATGGTCAGTCTTTTACCATCTTTGGTGCATTGAAATTTTTATTAAGCTGGTTGTCTCTATCAGAAGAGAAGGTATTTTAAAAGCAATTTTGATTGGAGGGACAGAGAGAGAGTCCAAATTAATAAAATAGTTTTGAACATATAGTCTCTCCCTCTTTCTCTCTCTTCCTCTCTCTCTCATTCTTTAGATTGTTTTGAGTGTACGCTGTGCACGAGTGTGTGCATTCCTGTGTGTGAAAGCAGGTGTACATGTCCTACTACGTAGCACGGCAGTCAGAGTACACCCTGGGCACTGGTCCTGGCCTTCCACCTTGCTCGAGACAGGCTCTCTCTGTTGCTCTGCCACTGCATACACCAGGCTAGCTAACCAACAGAGTTACACCAGGCTAGCTAACCAACAGAGT